>BHFT01028930.1:0-34245 GCA_004320025.1 Laticauda laticaudata | reverse complement strand
TAGAACTGGTTCTATGTCTGCTGCTCTTCAGAGCTACCGGTTCTACAGAAGTGGACAGAACCGGTAGAAACCCACCCTTGGATACAGCCACAGCCAGTTCCCTCTATGCCCTAGTCCTGACCCCAACTTTCTGACTACTGCTGAAGCAGATTCTGCAGATGCCAAATACAAGACTCATTTTTTTGACAAAGAGGATGGGAATTTGAGGGAAAAAAATGCTTTCCTTGTTCAATATGTACCACACATCTCCCTTGTGATCAATTAATTTATTCAATGACAGAACCTGAGTAGGGTATATAATTTGCCTAGGATTTCTAAGCTGAAATAAAGACTGCCTGATCCATCAACCTATCCATTTTGGATGTTGTGTCCAATTTTCTAACCAATATTATATATTAACTGGAAAGTGGACAACTTTATTTGTTTCTCCTAAGTTCCATCTTATGTCTTCTTATCTTTTTCTGCTCAGAAGTAACTTTTATTGTTCAACAGTAAAGTAGAATAATTTGGAAAGATTCTACCATATTATCATCCAATTTATTAATTCCCTGAATTTAAGCACTAGATAAATTGCACACATAAATACAAATATTTCAATATTCAACATTGGTTCTTTGTCAATTGCTATCCAGAAAGATAGTGACTACCTACTTGTTGTTCTAAAGCAGCAAGCTGGGACCCAAGGTCCAAGATCCATGTTCACAAAAAAATATCCAAACTGCCAGATTAATTTCCATATTAAAAACATAAAAATTGCTATAGCCTTTCTTTTGAAGTAAGATCATATTCTTACAATGTATTGAGGAGTAGATATGACAATATATTTCCACAATGTATTGAGTGTAGTCTTTTATATTTGCATGTCAATGTGTCTGATGAAGTTTTTGACTATATAATTCATGATTTCATTTTGCTAAGTGTTGTTGGCTCTAAGTTGCACTTATATCTTTCATTCTGTTAATCTTTAGAAAACTGTTAATGAAGTACATGATGTATTTTTGGAATAATGTCATATTATGTGTTTCTTGTTGATTCTATTAGATACAAACAAAAATATTATGAAAATGTACATAACCCAATTCTTTTGTAAGAGCATCAGAATACATAATATTGTATTTATTAATTAATGTTAACTACATTGATTTTTTTTTATTTTTCTGCCAGTGCAGGTTTTTTTTAAAAGCAAGTTCGGCTTCTAAAAATGGAGAAGTAAGTTCCACTTTTTTCTTTCAGTCCTAGCAGTGGTGCCCAATGCTTTGTTCTCCCCAATCCCTAAAGTGCCTTGAAGCTACTGTCATTAAACTATCAAAGAACAACAGTAGTGTAAGGTATTTCATTCTGAAATGGAATAATGGCAGATTAACAACCAATGAAATTTAGAGGGTGGATCTGATTTTAGCGTGTTTCAGTGAGTAAATACAATCTGTTTGCTTTGATATAATAGACTACAGGTCAGTATGTAGATATCTTTTACAGCTTGTGCTTTAGTTTCTTTGGGAAGGAGGGAAGCCTCCAACTTGACTTGGCAAGAGTTCAGAAACCACAACTATTCTGTGCATGACCTGACCATTTCTAAAATACATTTTGCGCTTTTGGTAGATGTTGTAATGCTTTTAGCACAGTGTGAAATCTTGGCTGATACCAGTGTCTAAAATAAGACACTGTTGACTCTCTTTTTGTGAGAGGATGTCAACTTATGAAAAGCCATTACTTTGGGAGGACACACAGACATAAATGTATGTTCAAATCAAATTTCAGCAGTGATGGAATTCTGAGATTTTACTGGCAAAGTTTTGCTTTCACGTGTGCTTAGTCTGTATTTCTTCTTTTTCCCCTGTGTTTTCTCATGATTTCAGAATGTACATGTGGCAATTGATTTCACAAATTTGAGTTGCAATAAAGAGCTATTATTTAATCTCTTGGATTTAGCACACATCTTGCTGATTTTGTAACCAATTTGATATTCTGCTTTGTAGTGAGTTTATTTTTATTAGTATTTATACCCAAAGTCACTTTTAGAAAGCAAACCCAACATTAACCTAGATTAGGGATTGCTCTCTGATCTTGTGAATCTAATTACTGACGAACAATAGGATTTCCAGAGAGCCATGCATAACAATACTATTGAAGATTATGAACAATGAATACATATTGAGATATGTATTAAGGAATGGTTCAAATGATTGCTTGGTATTGTATATGGAGGCCAGTATGGATGACTTAAAAAAAAAATCAGGTGCCAGATCTAAATTTACAGATCTACTGGATGGAAATTCAGGTGACATCTAGTGTACTAGATGTTTATTATTTTCAGAACAGCATATCTCTAAATGTCATTTAGAAAGAAATGAAATTTGAATTTTGAGTTTTGATGATTAGATCTGTTTATGATTATAGATTACCATGTATTATTAATTTTAGAACAAAAAGTTAATGTTTTTCTATTTCTAAGTATGTCTAAGAAAGTTGGACTCTTTCAATTTTCCTTTTATCTAAGTCCTGTACTATTCCTCCATTTTTTTGTTTCTAATTTATTTATTTTTTCATATTTTACCTTGCCTCCTCAATCTCTCACATGCAGAGGAGGCATACTGCTGGTCCTGTCAGTCCAATTATTCTGGTCTAGGAGAAAGGCCTTCTCAGCCATTGCACCTGTCTTTTGGAAAATCTTGCCTTCTGGTCTGAGGTTGGTCCCAACCCTCCTGACCCTTCTGTAGGAGTCTAAAGATCTGCCTCTGCCATGGTTACCCTGCGGTAAGATGGTCAGTCAATGAATATACTTACATCTATCTGTGTCTGTCTCTCGATCATCTATAGAGAGAGATTGTTCATTAAGGAAAAGATCACGGGTTTTAAGCATAGAAATAATTTTATTTGCCTGGCAGAGGATTCCTCCAATTCTTTCCCTTTAATATTCTTCACACTATTCCAAATGTCTCCCTTTTGCTGTTGAATTTTAGCACATGGTGTTTCAGGTCTTTTTTCAGATTTTGGAAGGGTTTTAAGAGTGGAAATGGGAGAATGCTCCTATGGGGGGGAAGGGAGGGGGGAGAGAGAGAGAGAGTGAATCATGATGCCAAATTTTAGCAATATGGTCTCAAAGCATGAGAAAGCTGCATTATTACCCTAGCATAACTGTATATTTCCACATCTATTCTGGCAAATGTACCGGTAATTAAATTTCTTTGGGATATTTACTGCTGAAATCCATAAAAGAGCTATAAAAGTCAAAATTCTGGAATGTCATCTAGACATATCTGTTGCTTTATTACTTTGGAAATGACAAAACAAAAGCCCTACAGATCAGAATACTAGAGTATGAGGACTAGTTCCCTGTTGGTATGTAGATGATCTCCAGGCCAGAAAAGGCAGCATTTTCTCAATGAGGCAGATTTTAACCATTGATGGATAAATTATTTCAGAAAGATTTTTCATTGTCTTTGTCCATTGTTTTGATATTTAAGGGATGTTTAGAGGCAAATTGTCTCTGACCAAGAATTATGGTTATAGCTCTTAGAAGGTTATATGTCCTCTGTGATTTGCCTAATCTAATTTTAAAATGCTGAAGCTCATATTCAGATGGCAGTTCAAATCTTAATATTGTAACTAGTGCAGATTAGATTACCGAGTTGAAGGGTTCAATTAAGATTACAGGGAATCCACCCTCAACCACTGATGATTCTGTGTTTATTTATTCTGATCAATCTAAAAAAAATTACTAGGAAAGAATGAAAGAGGGAATGCAAAATATGTCATTTTGAGTTCCCTAAGGAAAAGCATATAATATTGAATGTTTGATATGCAAACTGATCCTTATTAGTCACAGATTCTTATTGGTGAGTTTAGTTACTGTCTTAAGTATATTTGTAACCTCCAAGTCAATTGTCACAATGCACCTGCAATCATTTGAATTGCCTGATGTGCATGTTCCCAGCTGAAGTTGTAAAAAGAGATGCTATAGTATCTTGTTTCCGTTCATGCTATAAACGAGCGGTCTGTGGGAACAATGGTTGGTATTCACTAATTCAGTGTTCAAGCAACTTTATAAACCATAACTTAGATGATTTTCTCCCACTCTACCCTCCTTCCTTCTGTTTCTGTCTCTATTTCTATCTATCATCATTTTTATTATTATAGAATCATCTGGTAACTAGGCACTGTATTTATTTAGGAGCATACAAACATCACAGTGAATGGGGATATCATATGAATGAAGAGGATGATGTTCTAAACTTTTCTATTTCAGAAGTATAGGCATTTTTGTTGCTTGTTTGGTTTCTAGACTATGTTCATTCTACAATAGAACTTTTGAAGTTTTCACATGATTGCTGCATTGTCCAATTTTTTGGGGGGAAGGAAAAAGTTGGGAAAGTAGAATTGTATTAATTCCTCCTTTAATCTTATTTCTTGAAGGGGTTCCTATTTGGGTCTGTAGATGACTATTTGGGTCTGACGATATAAAGCTATTAAACACCACAGTCAATACTGCTACACTTCAAAAAGACCTTGACTATGTATCAGAATGGTCAAACAAATGGCAACTTCAAATCTTAACAAATAAATGCTCTGTCTTACATATTGGCAAAAAAAATCAGAAAATAAAATACACGGTTGAATAAGTCAAGACCTTGATGATGACCAAACTCTTGGTAATTATTACACTACTAACTAGAGCATACAACATTTGTTAGACCAATACTGCAAAATAATAGCTCATCAGTCTTGGAACCCATATTACATATCTGAAATAACAAGTTGAGAAAAGTCCATGAATATTGTCACAAGTAGAGTTCTCCTACTCCTCTACCCTTGCAGCAAATACATTATGCCACCAGACTTGAAACACTCTAGACACTAGAAATAGAACTATGCCCGCCTTCGGTCCGATCTAGTATTAGTATATAAAATCATACGATGTCTTACCTAGTCATAGGAAATTTCAGCTTCAACCATAACAATACAAGAGCCAAACAATAGATACAAACTCAAGGTTTATTGCCAACCAACTTGATTGAGGTGACTTCAGCAACAGAATGGTCAATGTCTGGAATACTCTACCCGACTCTGTGGTTCTTCCAAACCCAAAATTATACCTTAGACTCTACTAATTGACCTCACTCTTTCTACATAGGTCTGTAGGGGGGTGTTATAACGCACCAACGTGCCTACTGTCCCTGTCCTATTGTTTAATTCTTTTATTTTTCTTATATGTACCCATTTCAATGTATTTCATAACTATCGTATGTACAAATGAAAATAAATAAATAAATAAAAATTACCTCGGGTTTAAAACTGTAATTTGCTGTATTTGCATATTGTTTATTAAACTTTTTAAAAAGAGTGTTGCTTAACTATTATTGTGTTAGCATAACATGTTGTTGTTCTTTCAGAAAAAATAAATGATATGTTAGGAGTATTTTAAGTAATAAAACAGTACAGGAGATCAATGATATTACAAATTAAACATCCACATATAGCGTACAGTATTTTGTAAAATGTACATTAAATAAATTTTGTAAATGTTGTTTTTAAGTGTCTATACTATCTTAGGTTAGTCCTCTTTGCTCTTAGGGAATTATCTTTATTCTTCGCATAAATATATGTTGTTTAATCTGACTGAAATATTAATTCATTGTAATGTGTATATCTAACAGAAATGCCTGATATTTAACCACAGTGTCACTGTGAATATAACTACTTGAAAGTCATGCGTGCTTATATCATAACCAGTTAAGAGAAGATAATAATAAGAACGACATATTCTTGAAGCTCTCTTTGTTCTTTCAATGCCTGACTTGCAGTCCTTCCCTTTTAGAATGATTACATGTGTATGTTTTCGGCCCTTTGCGCCAAAAATAGGCACTCCAGCACTGAATTCAAGACCATGGAATTTCTGGAATTTTGCTATCTTTCCTTTCTGGTGAGAAAAAACTGAATGGGTTTTTGTCTTTTGTTTAACCCACCATGTAAAAACTTAATATTACTCTGTGTAGCTGTTATATTAACCTGTTTATATGCTCCAATGCACCCAAATCGATACACAAATAAGCATTTTTCATTTCTCTAAGTTTTATAGCTTTTACTGCTCTTTTTCCCACAAGAGTCAATTGCAACTTCTAGCAGATAATATGGTAGTGTTTGGAAACTGGGATGAACAATTGGACGAGCAAAGTGATCTGCTTATATGTTAGTATTTAAATGATATTTATACTACTTTTTAGTAATTATTTATAATTACAGGAAATGGATGACACAAGCAAATTAATGAATAAACAAGCATTGAAATAGAATTAAATATTAGGAAAAAAAAACAATTTTATGTAAAATACAAGCAACATGGTTTATATCCATAATTGGGAAGAATAGCTACTAGGAAGTGTTTGTTAAATAATCTAGTTGTAATAACTAGGGAATAATAGTAATACGTCTTAGTAAATAAAGTTGACAGTCTTGTGGGAATTATGTTGTTAAGCAGAATGATGGGATTCGGGAGGAAAAAAACTGTCTTGTGTCTAGTTGTTTCTGGTGTGCAGGGCCCTAAGCAGGGGTCTCCAACCTTGACAACTTTAAGACTTGTGGACTTCAACTCCCAGAATCCTTTGCTGGCTTTGCTGGCTGAGGAATTCTGGGAGTTGAAATGCCACAAATCTTAAAAGTTGCTAAGGTTATGGAGACTCTCTGCCCTATAAGTGTTTGTTTTGAAGATTAGAAGTTAAACAATTTATGTCCAGGATGTTAGGGGTCTGTATATATTTTTCACAACCCTCTTTTTGACTGCAGCATACAGGTCCTCAATGGAGGCAGGTTTGGCTGCAGAATCAAACCAGACGTTTATAGAAGTGCACATGACAGACTCAATCAATTCCTCTGTAGAACTTGAAATCAGCAGAACTTTGGGCAGTTGGACCTTTTGAGTTTGTTCAAGAAAGAACATTCTTTGCCTGTGCTTTTTTTGAATGACCCAACATTTGATGGCATGTGATATTAAAAATGTACATTGATTATTATTAGGCCTTTCTCAAAGTTAGATCAAATTTGTTCAAATCTTCTTTCATTTTCAAACTGTGTTTCTCACAAAATAAGGCGGACTTGTTTTTTTTTTTTGAGTCCAGAAAAAATGGCTAGACACATCTTTTCGGGGTGATTAATTTCTTCCCCCACACACACCACGCCGTTCCCAGCAACAGCATCTGAGTCGCTTCCGCTTTTCCCCATGCCCCAAACAACAGGAAAAAAACATTTTGAGTACCTGGAGCGCCGCACGCTGTGTTTAGTTTTAATCCTGAGTGGAATTAGGTGGAATTATCCCAAGTGGAATGCAGAAATGGGCTTGCGCACCGGGCTCTTTTGCAAACTGCAGAGCCCAAGGCTAGAGCACAAGGGTAGCAGCAGCAGAGACGCTGCTTGGCTTTTCTTCTCGCGCCACCCCAGCACTTGGGATTAAACCAAAACCGCAGCACCGCGGGCTCCCAGGTATCTGCAAAAGTTGTTTTTTCTTGTTGTTAGGGAATGGGGGAAAAGCGGGCAACTCAGACGCTGTTGTTGGAAGATGGCACTGGAAGACAGGTGCCAAGTACCGGAGGAACCGTAGAAGCTACAAGAGGCCTGAAAGTGGCCTGAAACATGCTGCAGACATCCTGCTCGCTGCCACCCGCTGAGAAAGGAGGGTAAGGGAGCCCCTCCGTGTTCCCCATAATTGGCTGTTAGGAGCGGCTGATGGTGAGGCGATAAGGCTGCCCGCGGGCACCCCCTAATGGCAAGTTCCCCTGGCCCTTCCCCCACAATTTTGCCTGTTATTAAAATAGGCCTAAATTTAGGGGAAGGGCGGTTAATTTCATTTTATGCTTAGAAACATGCTGGGTCTTCCCTATTTTGGGGGGCGGTATTTGTTGGGAAACACAGTAGTAAAAACTTAAGGATAGCAAATACGTAAGTAATAACGATGATGGCACAGAAAACAGACATTATGAAAATTAAATAGTCTTTACCTGGCTATGTAAATAATGTACAATTATTCTTATAGGAAAAGCCCAACATACACAGGTAGCAATGTTCAGTTCTTGTCATTATCATCTGAAATACTATTGCCTGATAGAAATAAAAAGTTGGTTATACTTCATAATTGTAAAAGAATAAAAAAAGAAAAAGAAATATGAACCACTTTTAGATTGACATTAGTGTTAAGTATGACTCATCATACTTTATTAATAGTTTGATTTTTATTATGCTTAATTTACCATTTTATTTTTCATTTGGACATGCTGTATTAGTATTTTAGCTTTTGACCAATAATAAATATAAACTCCATCTCGACCCATATATAATTTAGTGTTTCATCTTTTCTTTCAAAATCTACAATAACTGGGCATTGTTGTAAGTTTTTGTAGAAAAGTTAATAAAATCTCTCTTCCTCAGCCGGATATGAAGAGCTCCTGTAAATAACTATGGCCAAACTTGAACGGCTGCAAATTATTCTTCTGGGAAAAGAAGTGTTCTTCAACAATTGTGGATGTATTGAATCCAAATCTGGCATGAATGAGGTCCAAAACATGCACCTCCAAAAGGTGATACTTTATTATAATAATGTTTTTAGGGTTTAGATTTTTTTTTGAAATATTACGTTTTACCCAAGTTATGATGGGAATATTCGCCTTGGAGAGACACTACCACCAATTGGTGCATTCTTCTTTAAATTGGGTTAATAATGCTTGAATTTTACATTGATTTCAAGAATTTTACTTCCTAATTGATAATGTTCAGTCTTCTAATTACCTTGCCTTCCAGCCTCTCTGTTTTACTTGTTTCTGCTTATCTTACCTTTCACATAACATGTGTGATTCTTGTGTCTTTCATTGTGTATATAAACATAAGGACTGTTTCCCATATCAGACACACCACACACACCCACACACGTAATGCTTACGCAATAGCATTTTTTGTCTCTACTTTCACTAAAATACTTTATTTTAAAAAATTTAACATAGGTTAAGAGAATCTCAAGAATACAATGAAAACAAATTAGAAATTGCATAACAGAGGAAGGAGGTGGTGGGGAAAACATCACAAATCATTTTGTTGTCTTTTTGCTGGATGGCAACAATAATACGTTTATGGGAATCATTCTGCCTGTCTGTGATTTGTAGGAGCCAATTAGGAAATACCTAGAAAGTCTTTTTAAAATCTTCTGAGAACAGCTTAGTCTTTCTTTGACTTAGATGGCATGTGCAGATCAAAGAATAAAGAATCTGTTATTGTCTGTTTCTAACTTTATAAAAGAAACCAATTTGTTTTTGAAGCTTGACAAATATTGGATCACGATAAATAGGCAACATGTTTATATATGAATAGCTTTTTCAAAGAGTTGACACTGAAAGATTACAATAATAAACCTGATCAGAAAATATACATTAACACTATTTTTTTCTTCAAAAACAATTTAAGAATGTATACAATCAACTTAATGCACAGCACAATTACAATTTTAAGCAGACTACTGAGACTTGGGAGTGCCAATTTACACAAGTAAATGAGTCAACAAAGTTATCAAAATATGTAGCAAGTAATTAACATTGTTAAGGGAATGCTTTGTGAAAATTGAGTCTTCTACAGTCTTAATTATGAATGTTTAATTCTTCTATAATTTGTTACAATTAGCTATTGATCGTTGTTATATAAGAATTCTTGATTAGATTTATCTATTCTTTGAATGCAAGATCAGTTCTTCTCAATTAAATCCTTATTTTCATAGTACACAGCTTTTATCTGTAAGACAGATCATGCACAAACCAATCTTATTCTTTTTCAACACAGTGACTTAAATTAGTGGACCAGGGCAAAATACCGTGGACATAATATGTTCAATAGATTTCAGCCAAAGGCATTAATAAAGTAGACCACAATCTACTTCTTAGTAGACGAAAAAAAAGTGGAACAGAATAGTACCACCACTAGATGGACTCGCAGACTGGCTGGAAAACCGTTACCCAGTGAGTAGTCCTTAATGGGTCTAGTCTACATGGAGGGAAGTAAGCAGTGGGGTACACAAAGGTTCTGTTTGGCCCCAGTATTCTTCAATATCTTAATTATGACCTTAGATTGAGGGAATAGAAGGGAACTTACCAAATTGCCGATGGTACTAAGCTGGCAGGAAATAGCTAACGCCCAAGAAGATAGGCTTTTCAAGATCCAGTGGATCCTTGACAGACTAGAACACTGGGCCATATCTAAAAAATGAAATTCAATGTTAGAGAAAGTTAAAGTCCACACTTAGCAAGAAAAACACAAAAGACACATATAGACTGGGTGAAACCATGGCTCAATAGCGAAGTAACTGCTGAGAGGGATTCTTGGAGTCTTAGTCGACACCAAGTAAGTATGAGCCAGCAGGGTGCAGCAGCAGCCAAAAAACTAATGAAACCTAAGTTGTATTAACAGAGGGATCCAATCAAGATCAAGGGAAAGTTACTAATACCACTCTATAAAGCCTAAGTCAGACCACACCCTGAGAGAAACTTGCATCCAGTTTTGTTACCACCAACATTAAAAAAAAAAGATGTTTGAGACTCCAGAAAAAGTACAGAGAAGAGCAACCAGGATGATTAGGGGACCGGAAAATATAAAATATATGAAGAATGTGTTACTGGAACTGGGCCTGGCTAGCTAATAAAGAGAGGATACCGGAGAGACTGATAGCGGTCTTCCAATATTTGAGGGCTGCCCATAGGGAGGAAGGGGTCAAGCTTTTTCTAAAAGGGCGCCTGATAGCCAGACAAGAATAATGGATGGAAACTGAATAAGAGAGATATTAACTTTCTAATAAAGGAGAAACTCTGACAATGAAGAACAAGTCACCCAAATGCGCACCAAGCTGGCCCTCAGAAAGTTGTGGAGCACCATCACTTGAGACTTTCAAGAAGAGATTGGACTGCCATTTGTCAGAAATGATGTAGGGTCTCCTGCTTGGGTAGGGGCTTAGACTAGATGATCTACAAGATCCCTTCCAACTCTGATTATCTGTTTTATCTGTTATATCCACATTCTGTTTCTTCATTTTAAATGAGAATTTTCTGGTAACCATTCTCTTTATAGTATATTAAAAAACCATTGAATCATTCTTGTCTATATACTTATTCATACCCTCCTAAAAGTCTAGAAGGTTAGAGAAATCTGACTTTGCAGAAACTGTGTTGGTTCTTTTTTAGCATAGTATGTATGTCCTTATTTTCTGTTTAATAAAATTTCTACTGTTTGCCCTTGAGCAAACATTTAAGTAGCTAGCTTAAAGCTACTTTTACCATTCTTATATCATGTCAACAATTTCATAACAATCAACCGTCATAGCTGAGTTATAAAGCATTCGGTTAACACAATTTATGATTCTTCTTGAATCTTTTATCTCTACCTATTGGCTACAATATACTTCTATCACAATCATTCCCCGTCCTCACTTAGTACCCAATCTTTGCATTCACTTTACAGATATGTATTTGCCTATCAATATGGTGAGGAACATGCAATAGCACAAGAAAATACTCGTGGTCTAAGAAAACACTTTTTAAAATATTTCCCTCAAAAACATCAGCATATATTATTTCAGTTTCAATTTCAGTAATAATAAATTATTTTAGAAAGTAATAAGTACCAATCCATTTTATAGTTCCCCTTGTTTTCTCATGAGGATAATGTAGATTGTATTTCAAAGGTATTATTAACTTTGGTTTGTGTTTCTAAATTTAGACTAATTACCCTTTCTTGAAATTAATCTCACCAACCTCTTTTTGTGCAAATATTGCTGAAATCCTGATCAGTACTTAAGGAGAAAAGTAGGAGAGAGATTGTCCTTGTCTGCCAAGTTTCAGACACAAAAGCAGACATGTTAGACATTGAAATGTCAGCAAACTAGGTCACCAAATAACCTGTGATAAATTTGGTCTCTGTACTTAAAAATAAAGAAAACTGTGTAATCAAACTGCTGGTGCTTTTGTCTTTTTACACCATGTGTGGAATCACTTCAGCATAACTCAAACTGCTGTTTGGCTGTCACTTCTATTTTCTTCTGTCTGGCAATTACCCATATGACAGAAAAGCATCCACTCAAACACAATAATATCTTTGACTCATTTCTACATTTTATAAAAAAAAAGTTTGTTACTTGATATGTAGAACCTGATCATCACTGGTAATATCAGAAGCAGAACCTCTGAGGGGATTGGAGTGCTTATAAGAAAGGAACTGGCTCCTAATTCAACAGGTCGAGAATATGGGGCTTGGAATCAAATTTAGAAAAACGATAAACACTGTATGCTCAAACCAAAAATCCAAGGTGATTATAAATGGAGAAACTATGGAAAGTTTTAAAATAATGAAGGGTGTACGGCAGGGATGTCCAATCATTTGGACTCTGGAAGTGCTATTAACTCAGATCAGACAAAACACGGAAACAGGTGGATTGAAGAAGATTAAAGGAGAAGAATATAAGGTACAGGCGTTTGTGGATGGCCTGGTGTTTTTTATTGAAGAACCAATGGAAACAGGTATAAATTTGTTACAAGAATTGGAGGAATATGGGGCAGTAGCAGGATTAAAAATTAATAAGGAAGAAACCAAAATGTCAGCTAAAAATTTGACAGAAAGACAGAAAAACGGGATTGCAGATGGTAAAAAACCCTAAATATTTGTGAATTTGGCTGTCAGGAAGATGTTCCTCTATAAAGGAGGACAATTATAAGAAATTACTTCAACAGATCAGGAAGGACCTGACAAATTGGGGGAAATTACAACTATCTTTATTAGGGCAGATAGCAGCAATAAAAAATGAATAAGAAAGGAACTGGCTCTATTTGTATTATATATTTTAAAGACTGCAAACCTTCAAACTCTCAAACTCTCAGCTCCAAAGTATTTAAATCTCATTGCATCTCCTTAATTCTTTTTCAACATTCCAAGCTTCTCTTTCTGTGTACATTTGCAAGCGATGGCAGAAGAATCTTCTTTTCCTCATCTTTAGACAAATGCAGCAATGCCCAGTTTTGGAATTTCAGGATTAGAGAAGTAAAGAGAACATTAAAACTATATCACCACCCCTAGACCTACCCTGATCATTCTCTGAATCTGTTAAAGGATATTTTAAATAACAACCATGCATACAAAAAAAGGGTTGTATTTGGAAAATTGTGGAGAACAGGTTACAGAACCTTATTTTGTCCCAAGGGCGAGAATAATGAATATTCGGATCTACTGATATATCATTCAGTGATTTTCAGCAAAGAAGCAAATTCCATTAATTCTCCAATAAAAATGTGCATTCCCCTTCATTTAGGCTATGAAAATAAAAGTCTGAAAAGAAAATGATAGGGATATAACTTGGATCTGCATATAATTTCTATCTGTCAGGGTTGATCCAAAGCTTCAAGCTTTGTTCATGGCTCCTCCTTTTCATCCTTGTATAAACAACTTGAGAAGCAGAAAAAACAGGTTGTGTGTCACTGCCGGCTATCGGTTAGTGTCTTCCCATGTATCTAAAGGCAACAGCTTAACTTATTGGGTACAAGAAGACCATATGACATAACTCATTATCTCCCTGCTGCTCTTGCCTTTTAACGTATACAACCTGAAGCATCTTTCATTCTCTGTCAGTTGTTCAACATCATATGTTCAACAGTCTCTTCCTTACCCTTTCCTTTGTATATTTTCTTTCTGACTCCAGTTGATAAACCTTGTGCTCTAGCAAATCAAATAATCTTAAGGATTCCATCTACCATTGCCTCCTCTCCTTTCTTCAGATATCCTCACTGCCAAGAAACAAACTTCAAACCCAATGAAACAAGAAAAGTTTGAAAAAGTTTGCAGCTATAAAATTAGCTTGAAAAATTACACCAAAGTATGATGATATTATTTCAAAATCTATTTAAGTAGACAGACTTGGGGAACAAAATGTTTTCAGAGTTTATCAAAAATTAAACAGAACTTTAGATCTTTTTTCTGTAGTTGTATAAGAAAGTGCTTGTACAGTAATACATTACGCAGTTGGCAAATATCCATTTTATGCCTAAATTCATATATACATTAATGAAAATAGAAGGTTTATTGCTCCACACATGGCATATTTAATGGGGATGTGAATTTAATAAATAAAAGCCATAATCTAGCCATTTTCAAGTTAATGGTAATGATTTTGCCTTTATCAATTTTTGTGTTTTTTAGAATTACAGCTGAGCCACAAACTGAGATCCATGCCATTTTGATAAATCTAATTAAAATCATTTCTGCTCAGCACTTCAAAAATATCCTAGTAGGCTGAAGGCTGCAGAATTAAATGGCTTCTTTGGGAAAGTTTTGAGTGATTAAAAAAAGTTTCAGAACTTTGTTGTACAGTTGCCCTCATTATTTCAATTTTTCCTCTTCACCGACATTTTGATTCATGGAGTTAAAGCCATAGCATAACTATTTGGCAGCAACTAATATGGAGCTGGAAAGAGTCCCAATGATTTGGCATAGGGTTGCAGCCTAAATTTAGAATCATGCCTGTTTCCCAGTTTCATAGAAATAAATGCCACTCTGCTCTAATATCAGAGAAAGTCTTGTAAAAGTGATCTAGGTCAGTGAGCAAGCATGGTGATTACCCTTGTATTTATAGTCATATTTCTAAAACCAGATGTCTGGATGTATAATCATGGGAGAAGCTTCAAGGCTGTAAATTTTGGAAGAACTACAGTGTGGCTTATTCACCAAGAGAAATTGCTGATCACTACCCACCAGTGGTGATGGTGCTGACCTAAAGCCAGCCAGTATAAATAATTTATTACTCATCCAGTAACAGATATTCATTATAATCCTTAGATGCTGCTAGTTCATTCTGTTTATACAACTATTTAGTGGTCATTTATTAAAAATAAAATTCATGTACACTTATTGGAAGTACAACCTGGCAAGAAAGAGATTGGCACAAATATAGCAGAAAACCCATACCAACACCAATCATATTTCTCATGACAGTAATATATTATAATTTTTTAATAACACACAATATTAAAACTGAAAGGAATTTCTCTAAAAAAATCTACTTCTTCAACTTCAGCAATATCATCATTGCTGTCCAAGCCACAATTTAGATATATTGTATAAAAGTTTTGGCTGTGTTTTTAAGTTTAAATAAATAATCTGATTTATTTAAGAATTTTATTTAGAATTAATTAACTAAATAAATTATATCTAATATAAAGATAAAATCTGTATCTTGTTTTTGAAGACTTCAAGTAAGAATTCACAACCATCTAGATTCAGAAAGACAAGTTCCAGATAGCTCCAATACTCCAGGCTGCATTTTTGGTTGAGAAACAGATGACAACCACAACCTCTTTTTCTACTGTAGAAACTGGTTAGAGTATTAAAACTGTAGAAACTGGTTAGAGTATTGTTCTTTGGTCACTAATTTCCCAATAAACACCATTGCACCAATACCATCCATCAGCGTCCTCTTGAGTGTTTATAAACTTGTCTTTTAAATTTATTTAGACATCTTGTCTTCTTTCAGCCTCTTTTTTACTGCCTTCCATTTTTCCAAGCATTAGGGTCTTCTCCAATCTCATTATATTTCTAAGCTATATCAGGTTTAGCTGCACTATTAGTGCTCCCAATGAGCAATTTTAGAAAGTATTGAATTTTTCCAAATTAATTTTATAAAATTACTTTAAAAGTTTCTATTTCTATTGAATCAAAATGAATATATATGTATCCAAAGGCCTTAGCATATATTATTGACTTCAGTGATAACACAGGATAGCTATTTGCTATCTTCTGTATAATGGAGGACTACAACATTTCAGTGGATCATTAGATGGTAGGAGAGGGGTGGGGGGAGGAGACACTTTGGTCCCATCTACAGGTAGTTGGATTTGGAAACTCAGAGGTATTGTCATGCCCCTGTCGGAGTCTGAATCCAAGGAAGATGAACAGCTGACAGGAAATGGGAGTGTGGCTCCATTGGCTGTGGAGGAAACTGGGAAAGGGCAAAGTCCAGTTGGGCAATGCAGGGGAGAAGTAGAACAAGGGAGAGGGAGTTCAGAGGAAGACCCAGGCCCACCCCCTCATGCAGGGAGGAACAGAAAGAGAGTAACGTGGGTTGTGTGGTTTATGGGGGAAGAAAGGGCCCTGATTCTCTTTATTAGCCACAGCTGAAAAAAGAGTTTAAAAGAAATGCATGCTGAGTGTAGCAGCTGCTGGGAGCAAACATGAGTTTATTTTCTGTTGACTTTGCTTATCTGTGTTCCTGTCATCTACCCAATCATGTTGAGTTATTGCCATGCCTTCACATCTGGAATTCTTGCTCCTGCCCTGTAGGACTAATTACCTCATTTTGCCTTAATTGGACTTATAGTTACAGTTTTTGTTGACCACGTTTTGGACTTGATTCTCTGCAGCCAAAGGCTGTTCCTGGGAGAGTTTTTCTCCAAGCCAGAAAGTAACCAGGACATTGGGGGTAAAGTTGGAGCTAATAAAGAGACTCCTACTGATTATTTGACTGTGTTGCCTTTGTGCCATGACCTGGGTCATCACTTGTATGTCATTGCAGTGATATGTCCAATGTGCTTTTCACAGAAATATAGAAAACTAATTTATCCTAGGAAAGATAATGCTAGAAAAGGTAATCAAGCATTGGATTTGTGAGAACCTAGAAATGACCACAGTGATTAATAGAAGCCAGCATGGGTTTGTTGAAAACAGATTGTGTCAAACAAACCTTATTGCTTTCTTTGATAAAATGACTAAATTATTGGATCAAGAAAAAGCTGTAAATATAGTATAGTGCAGAAAAGAGCAACAACGATGATAAGATGCCTGGAAACTAAATTGTACAGGTATATCTAGTCTAACAAAGAAAAGGATTAGCGGGTGACATGATAGTTGTCTTCCAGTACTTGAGGGGCAATCACAAGGAAAATGTGGTTGACATTGTCCAAAGCACATAGAGCGAGATAATAAAGCAACAGATGGAAGCTCGTTATAAAGAGATCCTATCTGGAAACTAAGGAGAAATTTCCTAATACTTACAGCATTTAACCAATGGAAGAGTTTGCCTTCTATAATTGGGGGTGGGTGGAATCCATTGCTGGAAATTTTCTCGGAAAGATTGAACATGGGATGATATATTATTGAATTTAAATGTATTATACTCTGGGCAGGGAGTTGGATTAGAAGATCTCCAGGGTCCCTTCCAGCCCTATGATTCAATGATTCTACCTTCTGCTGAATCAGTGTCTCTCACTCAAAAAATAAGAATAAGAACTGGTAGCAACTGTGATGTATTTCAGCTCCACCCTCCCATACTATTGGAGCTACTAGCTGTTAATCTGAGACATTCTTCATACAATATAGGTGTAAGGCCCAGTCCCACTGGCCGATGGATGCAAAATGTATGCATAAAGGACACAGCGGATGAGCAAAATTTTGGGGGTGGCTCCATCCGTTGTCATCCGCTCCAAACAAACGTGGTGAAAATTTGCATAAACAGAACGGAAAGAATGCATAAAGAACGGACGTGGGTAGTATGTAGCGGTGATGTTAAATGGATTGTTCATAGGAACCTTAGTGGATGGAAGTGGATGACACCTCCGAAGGGGTTTCAGGGCGGATAATTTTGAAAGCGGACGCATAGCGGATGAAGTGGCATGCATCACGTTATGCCTAAAGGAAAGAAAGGGGATGCCGCGCGGATGTATATCGGATGCAAATCGTTCTTGTGCATTCCTTCTATTTCCGGCTACTAACGCTGTGTAGATGTTCTGTGTACCTTTTGTTTCCTCCCTTCTTTCCATTTTCAGCTGCAGCGCGATGTGAGTTGCGGAGGATGCCCAGAGGATGCAGAGAGGATACAGTGGAATGTTTAACAGATGATTTAAACGGACATAGAACGTTTGTTGCGATTGTATGTCGCAGATTTACATTGTACTCGGCGGAAAGTTCATCCGTCACAAAGTTTGTGCAGCTTTCAAAACTTCTTGCGTGGATGAAATCGCAGTGGACGGATGCTCGACGGATAGAGCGTATGAAACACATATGCAATGAGTACACAACGGATGCATAGCGTTTTCCAATAGATGACAAGCTTTTTTTAACGTTTTATATCCTCTTTGCATCCGTAAGTGCAGTGGGACAGGGCCTGTACTTCCAATGCAGTATTACTCTTCAATATTTCTTCATAGAGATTGATCTCACTTGTCTTCTCTAACTCTTTTTCAGTTTGTTTACATCCCTTTTTAAATGACATTCCCAACCTGAACTTAAAATAGCAGTATTTATTAGAACAGATGAATAAAGGGGCATTTTTATACCTAAGTGACTATGTAAGTCAGTTGAGAATTACTGGATAGAACTTTACTGAGTGATGGATTATAAATAATATATTCATTGTTCTATAAAATTACTGCAAACACAGTTCAACTGAAGGATAGATCACTTATTGAAAATATAATTCTTGATGCAGAGATTGGCTTCACAAGGCATGAGAAATCCCCTAAGGAACCATTCATCTCAGAACAGCTAAGAAAGCTTTTGAAACTGGCTGAGATAGAAAAAGCTTATGAGAGCTGGACCACTTTTGATTGATGATTTGGTTGGGAAATTGAATCCACTCATAAATTATTGGAATATTCTGTTCTTTGGAGAAATACATATTTTCAGCCCTCTAATAAAAACAGATACTCATTCAGACTTTGAAATGAAGTCTCATGGACATGAAAAGTTGATCTGGTAATTTAACTAATGGCAAGCTATCAGAAAAGGAGAGAATGAAAGAAGAAATATTGCTAGCGATAATGTCAAAAGATATCATATTTATATAAATTAACAGTGCCTTTTGTAGATCACTCAATTTGGTACTGTGCTGTGGTTTTAGTCACACCTTAATTTATTTAAAGTTACTTGCTGCATCCTCCTCCTTAAAAGTAGTTGAGCCTTTAACTAAATGCATTCCTCAAAGATGTCCAAAACACTCTTTTAATTATACTAAGTATAGTTTATAAAAATTATACTTATGTAGAAATATGTTGCCTCCATTATTTAAAATGAAGATGTTCACTACAGTAAGCACCAGTGTTGGGAATATGACTTACAGTGCTGACAATTTTATTTGGGAAAGTGAATCATTATAATTAAAATAGTTAGGTTCATGCCGAGAAACATTTGGGAATCTCCACCTCAATATGTGTGGTTGTGAAATGATAACTTTTTGAATAAAGAAGAATCTTGCTATATGAAATCAGGGACATATATAATTATTCTGCTAAGTTTTATATTTTTTCAAAAATATCACACCTGATTTTTTTTTTTGAAAAATTCACTCATCAAACTTAGGAATACATTTTATTACATAATCATCTAAATGTATAAAGTTTTAGTTGGAGTTTTGCCTTGTGTCCAGACCTAAGTCCAGCCCCTTCCCCTAAAGTCTGTTGAGTCTTATATGGTATCAGGTTGCCTTGGCTATAGTAGATCAGATTATTGTGTATAGGTTGCATAGAATAAACTTGCAGTGTTTTTGAATTCTATCCTGGATGCTGGTTTCCTGCACCTGACAGATTTCTTTCTAATGTATTTTATTGTTGGAGAACTGCATTGTAAAATTGTAAAATACCAACTGCATATTTAAAATAACTAAGCTTCCTCTATGTGAAACTGTTAGACAGATTTCTCTGTATCCTAAAAAGATGCTCTGAATAATTGGCAAAAAGTATATAAAGGGTTCACCTCCTCACCAATTTTCTAGCATATGGATTGCTTAAGCCCCTGTCACACTGCACCAACGGATGGAAAGAGGATGTAAAACGGAGAGAAACACTTGCCATCCATTGATTTGATTAATGGCGATTGCATCTGTTCTGTACTCATGCATATTCTTCCTTTCCTCTCTATCCTGTCCACAGCATCCGTCTAATTTGGACATTTCATCCGCTCAGAAAGTTTTGGAGCATAGCTCAAAAAACTGTTTGAGCGGAAAATGTATCCAATTCGTCCATTCTGCACTCCGCTAGGTATCCATTCTGCATCCGTTACGCATCCGTTACGCAATCCGCTATATCTGCTAGGCATCCGCTGTGCATCCGCGCAAACTCCCATCTGTTCCAGCGGTTAAACGGGATGAGGAGAGGCGGAATCGGACGCAGGAACGGATGCAAAATGATGCTCTAGCGGATGCAGAATGGGAACAAAAGCATGTAAAAACCGAAAAAAATGTTCGCAGAGCGGACCTATCTCGAATTAGGATGTCTACGAGGATTGCCTAGAGGATGCCTAGGAGGATGCCAATAAGGGACACCTATCTGCCTATAAAAAGTCGGGTTGGGGGAGCAACTCATCTGGGATCTCACTTTCAGAACAGCAAGCCCTGTGTGCGGACCTCTGCAGCCTTCATCTGCCTCTTCCTCGTCCACAGCATCCAGTCATGTCCCCGTGTATCATAACAAAGTCCTTTTGCAGCCACCGCCTTTCCTTGCAATCAGTGCGAAGCCTATCTACACGGCTCTGTAAACTCACTAACCGCAGAAAAAAGGCGGCCAAAAGCATTCTGGGTACGAAGATGTGGTTCACAGAAGAGCACTAGAGGACGGGACTGTACAACAAAGCCTGATGGTGGAGCTCAGGAACGAAGACACTCGGGCATTCCAGAACTTCATGCAGTGCTCCAGCCATGTTTGACGAAGTTGTGCAGCGGCTGACACCCAGGTCTTGACCAGAGGCAAACACCAACTTCTGGCCCAGCCTGGAACCTGGGCTCAAGGTGGACTCACTCTGCACACCACCTGGCCTCAGGGACCACCTACAGGAGCATGCAGTACGGCTGGAGGGTGGCCACCCAACACCATCAGCATTGTGGTCAGAGAAGTGGTGCAGGCCATCATCGAAGAATACAAGGAGAGCTCCTCCAGTGCCCTCCACTGAAGAAGGATGGAAGAAAGTTGCAGAGCAGTGGTATCAGAGTGGAACTTCCCCCATACCGTTGGAGCCATCGATGGCAAGCACATGGCCTGCAACAGCGCCAGCCAACTCATGGTCCTCTTTATCACAATCTACAAGGCTTCTTCAGAATCATCCTCTTCGCCATGGTCGATGCTAACTACAAGTTCATGTACATCGATGCTTCAGGCAACGGCTCATCTTCAATGCCCAGGTATACATGAAGTGCCTCAAGGGTGGGCTGGAAGGCAACTTCATCGTGGCTTCCCAGATCCAGAACCCTGACCCAAATGACACGCAAAGATGTGCCCTACTTCATCGTGGGGGATGGCCGCCTTCTCCTCACAACCTACCTCATGAAGCCCTACACCTCCAAATACTCACCCGTGAAGAGAGGATCTTCAATTACAGCTGTCCAGGGCAAGGCGGGTGGTGGGAGAACGCCTTTGGCATCCTGGCCAACAGGTTCCAGGTACTTCTCCACCATGCTGCATCGCCCAGAGACCGTGTAGGAACATCGTGGAAGCTGCTGCATCCTGCACAATCTCAATGTTGCACCGCTACCCATCTTGCAGAACAGGCTCGTGGACCTCCAACAAGGCAATGGGGACATGGAGCCTGGTGAATGGAGCAAGGCGGAAACCTGATAGACACTGAGATTGTGCAAGCCCCAACAGAGCCTCACGTGAAGGAAGAAGCAGCGCAACCTCCTGAAACAACTGGTGCAACTCCCCAGCTGGAGCAGAGGAGGTGGCAAAGACAGTGATAGATGATTAATGGATGCTTCTTCAGCCTGTCTCATCACACAGATGAGATTGTGCCATGTATGTGTGATGGCCCTACAATGAACAAGGCCTTTAATAAGAGTTGTGTTTATTGGTGACATGTGTGGATGATTGATTACATATGTTATTGATAATAAAGGGCCATAGTGTGGCACCTGGGAGGGTGGACCATACAGTCCCACTATGCTTGCACTTGGAGGTTGATCATCCCACAGCTATTACCATCCCAAAGGTATCCCTGCCCATCCCACTGCATCTCAACCCATCCCACTGCTATCTTAACCCATCCCACAAGCATCCAAAGGCTTAAACCATTTCTAAAGGTTTCCACCAAGACTTTATAAAAAAAAGAAATGAAGCAAGTGTTGTGAATCAAAAATAGACTTTCATTAACAACAAGCTATAAGACAAAAATGAGTCTCTGGCACTCCTCTTTGTCGCTCAGTCTCAGGGGTGAAGGGTCCAGGTTGCTGTGGAGGTGGCTGGTGCTGGAGTGCTTGTCATCAGCTCCTCCAGAAGCAGAAGCAGCAGAAAGCCCAGCCCAGAAGAGTGAGCCTGTGCTGCAGAAGCCCCAGCATAACCAGAGTGAGGGCCAGGGGCAGGATGGTAGCCCTTTCCTCTTGCAAGGGCTGCAGCAGATGGCTGAGGCTTGCTGGGCTTCGCATTGTGTGTGGTGTTGCTGGCTGGCAGGAGGCTGGCAGGAACCAAGCGGCTGGCAGAAGGCTGGCAGGAGGCAGGCACCAAGGCTGGCAGGAAGGCTGGCAGGGCAGGCAGGCACCAAGGCTGGCAGGAAGGCAGGCACCAGGCTGCAGGAAGGCAGGCACCAAGGCTGTCCAGGAAGGCTTGCAGGGAGCAGGCCAGCAAGGCTGCAGGGAGGCAGGCACAAGGCTTGCAGGTAGGCTGGCAGGCAGGCAGGCACAAGGCTTGCAGGCAGACATGAACCAAGGCTGGCGAAGAGCAGGCAGCAAGGCTGGCAGGCAGGCAGACAGCAAGGCTGGCAGGAGGCTGGCAGCAAGGGCTGGCAGGCAGGCAGACCAAGCGCAGGAGGCTGGCATGCAGGCTGGGCAGGCGAGCATGGCAGGGCAAAGCGTCAACCGTCCGGCAGCAGGGTCTTTCCTCTTGAATGGTGATGTTGCTTCCGAGCTGCTTCCCTTATATCCATGGGGCTGACGCAATGCATCCTCCCCACATGCGCAATTAACGCTAGGCATCCGTTAGGCTTCCGCTGTGCATCCGCTAGGCTTCCGCTCTGCATCCGCTTCATCCTCTCGGCGTCCGCTCTGCATCCGCTGTATCTGTTCTCGTCCGCCTTTGCTGAGGTCCCCCGGAAGCCTAGCGGATGTGCATCTCCTTCCATCCGCTGGGCTTCTGTTCCGCATTCCGCTTTCCATCCGCCCTGCGTCCTCCCCGCGTCCGTTCCTTTCCGTGTTATCCACTCCGGTTATGCAAAAATTTTCGCCCCTTCTGAGAGTGGATAACAACGATGATTTTGCTCGTCCGTTGTGTCCTTTTTACTAACGTTTTGCATCCGTTGGGCAGTGTGACAGGGCCTTTAGGTACACATCTTTTCACACCAGAAGATACTTCATTGCAAGCGATAAGGGTGAAGACATTATCTATGAGCGTGAAACAGCAACAGAAAAGGAAGGCAAAGAATAATTTTAAGGGATGAATAAATGTAAATGAATGTTATTTATTTATTTATTCATTTGCTTGTTTGTTTATTTTTAATTGAAAATGAAGAATAAGGGTGGGTAAAAGAGCTTGTAGTTTTGGAATATTTTTTTGCACCTCTATTTACAACTTTCCATTTATTATTGCTGAGAACTGGACTGATTTATGAAATTTATCCTGATAAAACTGCGTATCTAGATATTGTTTTTATTTTTTTATCATTCTTTTTCTTTGTTGACATAGTAGATATTTTCAGTAGAGGGAATATTTTGCTTTTCTGTATAGCAAAAAATGTAACGATGGAGAAATATATTTTAACATACACATTATTGTTTTCAAAACAAAAAGAGAATTTTGTAAACTGCAATACTGTGTGCAAAGCAACAATCATCATGAGCTGTTGAAAATAGTACTATTATTTGCTTTCTCGAATAGAACTGATTCCAAAATATAATTCTAAAACGTGAAAAGCATATTTAAAAGACATATTAGTTTCACTATTGGCTTTCATTTCTTTCGTAAAGCTTTGTGTTTTTGGGTGTAATTTTTTTTGATGATTTCTGTGCTACTGAATTAACTAGATCCAGATACAAGGTAACAGCAAGATTAGATATAAGATGAGATAAAAAGCACATTCTTGTTGCATTCCATGATATATTTTGATAAGTAAAAAAAATTCATTTGCAATACATCTTAGGACAAGGAGTATTACATATTTATCCAATTTAAAAGAAATTTACATTCAACAAATAGTTTAGAGGGTACCTTGCAAAATTAGTAAGAGATTCAATAGCTTTCAAAAGCAGGATATTGGGAAATTATTATTTCAAGGCAATCATATAAACCTTCAATATTATTATTAAAAAAAACTTTCAATGTTTTTCTTATTCTTTAGATTTCCTTATCATCTTGCAGTACTATCATTTGTTGGGCATAGAAAGATGGCAGCTTAATCTATATGCAATGCTCTTATTGTTGCATTAATATTATTGTGGTAAATAATATACAGAAAGAAACTAAGTATCATACTGCTATAATACTGAACCAGCATTTGCATGAATGAGCACATCAGCAAAAGAGTTTTGTAGGAAAATAGATGAACTGAAAGTAGGTATGTAGTGTGTCTTGTACCTCCGGTGAACCTCTTCCTCTTATTTCCTGTTATAAGATGAAAGCAGTTTGTGATTGGTAGCAAATCCTATGAATTTTTCTGGATACCATTCTTTGCAGTTTCTCTGGTCTTATTTGGCTGAACTTGAAAATTCAGAAGTTCTTCTATTGCATTTGTGAAATCTGGACATGCTTGCAATCCAATTTAGCTCCATAGCTTTCATTCTTCTCTCTCATAAATGCTAGGTCTTCTTTGTAGTCAATTTTGCGAGACCCATTATTTCTTTAGTTAAGTTTTTATATTTTCCATTAGCTATGTTAGGAATATAAGTCACCGAACAGGTATTTGGGTTAGAAATATATAAACCAGGATAGACATTTTAATACTGTATCTTTAAGAAAATGCAAAACTGTAATTGGGTATGGTTTCTCAAATGGCCATAAGATGGAGCNGTTGGAAAGTATTGCTGTTGCTCCATTTTTTCTAATTGACTGATATTCCTGGATTTGATGTAAGTCTGATACTGAACTGTTTTTTACACTGGAATTTGATATTTGGATTATCCCTGGATTGAAACCTGACTGATTTACCTGTGAATGACTTTTGGACTGCTTATTTTGAACTGTGCTTAAATCTTTATTGAAAGTAAAACCCTACATTTACTGTACAGTGTATCTGTGTGCTGTATGTGTATTATTAAAACACTAGTCTCTATACGTCTTCCTGTATGCGCTCATTCTCCCAATGGGGAATTACTTAAGCTAGAGTTGCAAAAATAGGAGTAGAAGCTTGGCTGAACAGTACTCTTGCATTTAACAAAAGTTAATAGTCAGTTAAGATTGATCATTTGTTTACTTCTATACAGGCAGCATCTGTCACCTTTGCAATGAATATTGTCACATCATGCTGTATCTCATGTCCTAGGTGATTAAACTCATCTTGTTTTCATAATTCCAACTAATGTTGTTGTCTCAAGGTACATCCAGACAAGGTTTTTATTGTGCAAGTGGTCCACCTTTATTCACATGATCAAAACTAGGAGATCCTGTTAGTTGCATTCTTCCATTTGTAACACATGTTGCCAACTGTGACTTCCATTTCTTTTCTCTTAAAGATAAACTCATTAATCAGAAGTACATCTGGATAGTAAGAACAACAAAGGCTCTTGTGACACTTCAAAAATAATACTGTTATATGAAGCTAGATTTAGCCTCTGAGCAAGAAATAATCCAATTAAAACAAGAAAGTAATGGAAGTGAACTGAACAAGGATACAGTTGAGGAATCCAGCCCATTTTGGTACTTAGTCCTCTTTTGCAGGTTTCTGTGAATTTAATCCTATTCTGCTCAGTTTTCAAGGACTTGATGTGTTGATGGACAGACTTTTGATTCCATTTATATAATTTTTTTCAATCTACTACTCCGTTGGAACTTAGTCTCAGCTTTAAGGAAACATCACAGCTGTGATGTAGCATTTTTTACTGGAACATCTACAGAGGAATATTTTAGTAGAAAAGTAGTTCGCAATAGTTTCAGGTACCAATTGCTATCATGTGCCTTTTTGAGGTAGAGGTGTGGTGAAAATAGCAAACAGTCTGAAAAGGTAATCTCCTGAGCTTTCAGCCATTTATATTATTTGTGGAATACTCCGGTGGACCAGTGCTGATGCTCATGTGGGGATAGTTCAAGAGAATTCTTGAGATATATCTTTTGTTATTTCCTTTTTAAGGACCCTGAGGTGACTCTTATCAACCCCTCCCTGAAGACATTTCTGGTCATAGAGCACAACTTTGTTGCTCCTCTTATCTGATGACAATAGAAGTATATCCTTCCAGTTTGCCCAGTTTTGCTCTTCCATATATGCCATTTGTCTTACTGAAAGTTTTGATACATTTACATACCTGTACTTTATATTATTTTATTCCATTATTGTTGTTCCTTTATCTCAGTATTTTTGTGTTCTATATTTCATTTTTATTCCTTGTTGTAGGGTTTATATTGATACATACTGTTGTAATGACGAGGCAGCCAAGGTGTTTGATCAAGATCAATTGAATCATGATGATCTTTATTGGAGTCTAGTCTTGCATTTATACATATTTTTAGTTATCCTCCATCATTGGTTAACTTTGGTTACTGCTTAACTTTCATTACTGTTGTTTAGCATAATAGAATTACCACAATTAATTATCTCTAGCTAGAAGTTCTAACAGCTATGTTTTATTCTGTCCCTTCTCTAATCCTCTTTTAGATTAGTAATTTCTGTTTTCCCTGAGGTTGAGATTTGCTTGTAAACCATTCTTATCTGAGGTTTTGCTCGATTCCGAGGAATAAGAATACATTCCTGCAATTTACAACTGCTACATAATCCCCGTTTTGTATGATTTGTAAATTGAGGATATCAACAGATTTTACTGAAGTATCGCCAATGTTTGTAGAGGATTAAGAGAGGGGAGCAGGATGAAACAATGTGAAATTAAATCTTGGACCAAAATACATGTGAATAAAACATCAGGTTGGCAATTATGTTATCAAGATAATTATAACGATTAGAACAAAAACTGGTCTGAGAGCCAAGACCAATCAGGGAGCAATGTGTTAGCCACCAATAGAGGTGATGTATGAGCATGGATTATTATTTTGGAATGTATGATGTATAATTGGCAAGCTCGGATCCTGCAATTAGTTATATTCAAGAAGAATGAAGAATGCACAGCACATCGCACGGTGTCCAACTAACTTACGCAGAACCCTTCCCCAATGGGGCTAGAAAGATAGTCTATGGCAAAACGCTGCTGTAAGAGACATCTTGATGTTAAATCTTCTAGTTTATGCTGCAAAATCACGAATAATAGGCGGGAGTAGCATTGAAGGATTTTCTCAAGTCTGCGCAGGTGAGAACAAGAAAGATCGTTCGTGTTTTCTTGAGCAATTAATGCCAGGATAAGGAGCCTCAGGACAAGTAAGGACTCCTGTAAAGGCCCCTGACCAATGCTTGGCCAAATTAGATCAGAAGACATTGGTGTTGTCAATAATGAACTTCATCGATTACAATGATAAGCTCCAGAGAGGAAACACCGCTGCTTGAGTGATGGGAGCATCCTATTTTGAAACAGGTAGAGTAAAAATAACCTTAGCGGCACAATTGATAATCTCTGAGGCAGGATGAACATTAGTGCATATTTATCCCAAAAAAACGAACCAATATTAGGATTCTTAAAGCTGCCAACCAGTGCATAGTCCGAGTCGCTGTATTAGATTGATCAGAAGCATTAAAAATATGAAAATTGTCAGGATACATATAGCAGAGCTATATTAATGCCATGCAAAAGAAGAATTTAAAGTCCTGACAACCAATAGCAGCGTTAAAACAATAACTATAAGTCCCCAGCTTTTTTTAATATGTGCCTGAAGCAGCATCATAATCTGACCAAGATTATGTGAACCAGAGTGTGTTGCTAGCGTGACAAACAGAAACACACAGACCCTCTTGTAAATTGACTAATTTTCAAGTAACGCTCAGTGGACAGACATTCAGTGCAAGAGGGGGTTAGAGAAATAGCCAGGAGTGTGAGAATAGATTTGTAGTTGTGAGACAATAAATGTTGACAGACATGCAAAGTTAGGGAAAAAAGGAAATTTGACACAATATGCCATTGGGGGCTTATAGTTATAAGTAATATATTGTGCCATGTGTCATAAACATGTATTGGCATTGATGAGACCCACCAAATTAGGGTTACAACAACCACAGGAAGGTGTCATTTTTGAGAGCAGAACACCATTAACACATTAACAGAAAATACAAAGTAAATTGTAACATAATTAGCAGTAATTAATAGCAAAAACAGACGCAGGCAACCAAGATTTCAGGAGTCTGAGGTAATTGAGGCCTGTTTGATCAGGTTGTGTGTTGACTTGATATGTAGTGAAGAGTTTAACCTGGCTCAAGTGGATGGGATTTTGGCGGCGCGCTTTGACTGTGGAAGACGGGACTTCCAGATGTTCAGGGTGAAGATTGAACACATCTGGAATCGGAGGTTGTGAAGGCCCTGATGCACATGCCATGATACGGATGAATACAGCGCTCTGGAACCCACACTGCTTGTCCAGTACAAGCAGGATCTTCCAAGGCGGGTGGTACGGCAACCCCAGGTGAATCAGTGGTGTAGGGGCCTTTCCAGGCTCTGGTTCTGGATGCTTGGCGATACTTTACCAAAGGCCATTGCTAATGATTCAGTTGTTCGATAAATGTAAATTAACAGGTGAATCTACAAGAGGATCTAAAAGGTTTAAATAATTCCAAGTAGATATAATGCTACAGCGCAATTGAGATTTGAATCTTTCGCAGATAGTAAGCGGCCAAGAACTTGAGTTTGTAATTGTTTCTGAAAGCAATGCCTTAAAAGTAACGTATGAGGTCGCTCAACTACTAGCTGACTTGAGAGTTGTAAGGAATTCTTGTGCACATAATAGTAATATTCCATTTTTGACAAAAGGTTTGAAATGCCCTTACTGATATAAGCGGGGCATTGTGCAGTTTTCAACCAAAGAAGCAACCCCATTACAGCAAAAGAGGATAGGCAATGAGAATAACATCTGAAGAGTAGCGGTTTCATGGTTTTGAAACCAGGTAACCCAAAGGAAATTGTTGAGATGAGGCTGTCAATAATGTATGAAGATAACAGTATGGCTTAAAGGTTTGAAGAATGAGTTACATCCATTTGCCAAGTTTGATCTAGACTTGGGTTCCTCAGGGTTAACACCCACTGGTATAAGGGAACTGCTAGTTGCTGACAAGGCTCGGACAAGGCACAGGACATATATCCCAGGCTCTGAAATAATGAAATTTTAAATTGCTTTCAAGCGACTTTTGGCATTTTGAATGAAAATAGAGCAATGAACTACAACAGGAAATAAACCAAACAGAAGAGGCAAACATCCTCTTAAGGATTCAGCTGCCCTTTGATTTCCTTCAGTCAACGGCAATTAGTAGAGGGATCATTGTATATTCTCGATATGTGTTTCTACAATACCAAGTAATTACAAGCGATTTCCAAACTTATTCTGTATAAAGATAAAAAGCAAACGGATACAGCAAATTCTTACTCCTAAGAGAGGAGCACAATAAGAAAAAGGAAGAGATTGAACATATAGCTAACAATACACAATGATTGAGTATCAACGATCAAATTAATAGGCTTGGTCACTGAACAACTGTAAAGCCAAGATCCTCACATAACACCAGCCTCCAGGCACATTTAGAGCTTAGACAGTATTGCAGTGGCAGTAAATTACGAACTACCTTTGTTGGTCTGAACGTCTGCCAGACAACGCACACCCCTTGTAGTGATCCATTCAGTGATAGACTGATAAGAGCATTTCGAAATAGGATTTCGCCACAGAACAATAAAAGAATAAGGCCACGATTTAAGCTAGTGGTAACCACTGATTGCCATATGGATCCTGTGGGTAAAGAATTACAGTCAAGGTTTCCCACATATGAGAGACAGGCTATCTGATAATGATTTTGAAATGATCATGCAAATGCTCTGTTCAACTTTTGTACCAGGTGAAAGCTATGCTAATGAGATCCCTGTCCTGTACAGATGTAAGGCTCGTTTAGACCTTTAATCAATCAGAATCCTACTCATGCTTATATTGGATAAGGATAAATGTTTCCTAGTGGAGTAGCTGACAAGTTAAATCCATTCATTGAAATGTTGACCGCTTACAGGGATGCATTAGCATAAAGACATTCCTTGGGTAAGGGTGTAGTAGGAAGAATAGCTAATACAAAATTCCTGTTGTTAAGGGATGTTATCCTAGTCCACAATATCGATGCTTAAACTTGTTTCAATATTCGTTGGTGAAGGCATTGTCTTTTGAGGATCAGTTAATACAGCTAGATCTCCTGATGATTGTTGCTCCCTTCAAAGGACTGAAATAAAGGGCAATGAGTACACCAAAGTTGTAATGTAGAATGGGCCATGCCGCAATTCATAATGCCAAGTTAATTTTTGCCAATTTGTTGCGAATGTAATATGATTTCTGTACTTGGTAATTCAGGAAGAATGTGGAAGTGGAAAAATTGCTGCAACATTCTATGTCCTAAGTAGGTATAAGATTCTACCTTTTGAATGTTTTGGTCTGAGGCTGATATACTAATCGCTGTTGTGCCACATATATCCAATAACCTGCTTTTTACAACACATAGATTTCATCAAAAATCCGGGGCTGCTTCATATATCATCCTACAATGATAAGACTAAATAGGGAAGGAAATTATTCCGAAAGGATTGAAGGGCATCTATCCATGAAATAATTGACAAATTGTAGGGGAATAAGCCCATTCTCCTGAACGGCAAACATCGCCAAATGATATGTACTCATTTTGTCCGGGCATGCTATTATTCAAAAACCTAGGACAGTAAATGCACTTATTCTTCTTTGCTCAATGAGGCTGCAAAGGATTATAATAAAAAAGCAGTTCTTTAGAGATCACGCTACCAATACATTTATAAAAGAATTGAACATTAAGTTAGGATTTTGGTAGACCACATTGTAAGACAATTTTTCTTTTTTACTATAAGAACAAAAACATGGAGTTTCCAAAGACTATCTAGAAGGTTCTATGATGACATGCAGCCAATTGTTCTTGAACAATTGTAAAGGCAGCGGAGTTTTCTCCCTTGATAATGGCCTATTGTTTCCACCCAAACTGGCGTAGTAACAGAGCCATTTAAGAGGAAGAGGAAGCAACAAATGGGCATTAAAGAAGAGAAAGGATATCATGGTCCCATATTAGTATGAATATCTAGAAATGCAATGGTTTGTTAGGAAAAAGGATCTTACCAGAGATGTTGTGAACCGATTAATTTGCCTGACAACACTCTTGCCAAGCAGCTGTAGAACCTTGTTAAGCCTGGGTTCCCCCAAACCAGGGTTAGGGAGACAAGCATAAACAGAATGTGCAGCCTAGTCAGATGGTACACCGATAAAAATGCGTGGAGCTAAGCTTGTATGTTATTAGACTACAACGCAAAGACATACCATATACGCTCCAGTGTATCACAATTATAGTTATTTCCTATAATAGTAGCTATGAGTCAAAATATTACCAGTCCAATAGGTATGTTTATTTAGTCAGGTCCACTTTCAGGGATAATTCGTAGTTAGCAAAGTCATGTCCAGAATTATCCTGGGGTCCAGTTTCACTTACAAATTCAGTCCTTTGCTTCTCTCTCCCGTCTGAGCAATGCAGTCTTCCAAGCAGTAATTTTAGGAATCATAAAACCACGAGAGGAGCACGCTGCCGTCTTGCTTATTTTAAGTGAGTATTTTCATAACCACTCCCCTAGGTGGTGTGTGCAGTTAAAGTTTACAGGACACTTTAAAGACTACACCAGGATTACTAGTTTATTATTTTACCTAATAACGGTATAGGGTAAAACAAACAGTATGTATATCCCTAACAAACCTCATGAAGAACAATGAAGAACTGTTCATTTTTTGGCCACGTTGTACTGGCTCACTGTAAAAGAGGAGGATGACCAGTAACATCGGCTCCAGTATCCAATAACCCCTTTGAGCTATGGCTTGTTTCTATTTTAGGAAGAGCGGTTAACATCAAAGGACGAGAGTGAGCTTTCAGCTTGATGAAGTAAGCCTACAGATAACAGAAGTTGATCCAAATCCGCATCCCCATTGATTACCTTACCGAGGAGAGATGAATCTTCATATGGGACAGAAGAAGCAATTGAGCAACAGAAGGATTTAACAAGACCAGAACTTGAGCGAACGATTCAAACCCAAATCTGATCATGGTGATGTACCAATGTAATCTTGAATCTCACTTACCCCGAGGCACAACAACACAGCCCTTTATATGTCAGAAAGGATAACCGACTCGGCAAGAATTAAACCAAATTAATCTGAAGGAGAGGACTCTCTAAATTGAAGATGGAACTTATCAATTCCCAAGGGGAAATTACAACTCGAATTTCCTCTTGAGTGATTAAATTGATCTCCAGCACTAGCTGGCTGTGGCCTGGGGAGGAGTGAGAGAGACTGCTGCGAGGGAGTCAGAGTGATGGGAAAGGCACGCTTTTGGAATTCTGGGCGCCTGGCGGTGCCACAGCTCATTCTCTTGTAACTGCCTTTTAAATTCCTCTTAAGATCCTTCAGATAAGGCTGATCCCCTCCAATTCTGCCGTACTGCAGGTCCCAAGCTGTGGCCCCTGACCACGGACGATATCTGTACTGGGACAAACAGACAGTAAATTCTGCAGTCTGTTTCTGAGACAGAAGGCATCCTGTTTTACAATTCCTCAACCATTCTTTCCTGAAGACAAAGAAGAACATGAACAATAGAAATTAGGAGATTTTTGCCCTAGTAATTGCAGGAAGCGAGGGTTGAAGACAGAGTATTTTAGGTGAAGATAAAGGGGGTATAAAATGACAGTATTAGGACTATAACGTGAAGGTGGAGGGTCAAAAGAAAATTCATCGTGTGGACCCAACATTTTTCAATTGCACTATCCTTTACATAAATACCACACATGCAAAACTCTGCTATTTTTGCTCTAGGTCTCAGTATGCAATATTTCCTCTACGGTTTCCCAATTCAGTTTTAATTTTAAAGACTCTCTTGTATACATAAGCCAGTGAGCTGCGGATTCCTGGACCAGCCTTAAGAGATTTCTCTGTGGTAACCTTCAGTATTATTATTTTCAACAATAATACTTACATTCATCTACATTGCTTCCTGTTGTTCCTCAGAAAGCGAAGACCCATACTTACAGAACAAAAGGTCTGAAGAAAAAACCACCAAAGGGGTTCTGAAGTTACACCCAAATCCTTGCAGACCGAACAGGTAAGAGGTCCCTCTGTCTCTCTGCGCCACTTGTGTAATTGATTGAGGCACGTCGACGGTTATGATCCATGATCCAACCTGAAATCATGACTTTTTGATCCTTTATTGGGGTCTAGATCCTTGCACTTCTATACACATTTTGACGTTATCCCTCCATTCTCACTTGGTTAACCTTTGGGTTACTCGTCATAAAACTTTCATTACTCTGTTTAGCATTCACATAGTAATTATACCACAATACTTCCATCTCTAGCTAAAGTCTTTCAATCATATGTTTACTTCCTTCTCTCTAATCCTCTTTAGAGTGCGAGTAGGACCGCTTTGCTTTTGCCCTCGAAGTTGTAATTGCCCGTAAACATTCTTTTATCTGGATGTGTTTTGCCATCCAAGTATATCAAGAATGCATTCTTGCCTAATGTCACAACTCCGATATACACATCACTACTTCTGAAAAGCTTGAATTGTATATGCATACTTCATCTTAAAACTTCAGAAAATGGCTCTTTCCTGGCCTTATTGTATAATAAAGATTAGCATAACTAAGAATTTTGCCTGGTGGTCAATTAACTTAAGTCCCTCTGTCACACTTGCACCAAACAGATGAACCTAAGGGTGATGCGAAAAATGGAGAAATAACACTTGCCATGCGCGTTGGTTAACGCGATGCATTCCGTCTCTGTATCACTGCCTCCGGTTTTAGCTTCTCCATATCGATTCCAGCATCCGTCTTATTGACATTATCATGCCGCTTACAAACAGGTTTTGAGTGCTCAAAACTTGTTGAGCGGGCAAAATGTCATCCAACGCGTCCATTCTGCAATTCCCACTAGGCACGCTCACGGGGGACATCCG
>BHFT01028927.1:0-16823 GCA_004320025.1 Laticauda laticaudata | reverse complement strand
CGGATAGAGAGTATGAAAAACGTATGCAGTGAATACAGAACGGATGCATCGTGTTAACCAACGGATAGCAAGTGTTTCTCTCCATTTTACATCCTCTTTCCATCCATTGTTGCAGTGTGACATGGGCTTTAGTTGTGATCTTTAACTAGGCAAAACAGTGCATTGTAAGGGAACAATTTTTGAACCAATGTACCTCAAATGGACTAAATTATAGAACATGTCCAAAATTCAGAAGCCATGGCTCCCAAGGGTAAGAAATAAGGGAAAGGTGTGGCTGCTTTAATGCTACTGGCTTCTAATGCATTGTTGTTTTAGTCACATGAGCTTCATTTTTAACTTTGTGACAGTTTCTGGCCAATCTTGCAATCTTTTGCTCCTTCCCTCACCTAGCATTTACCTGCTGGAAGGGAAGGTGAATTCCAATGCTCCCTGCTAGATTCCTACAAGAAAACTCAATGGAGAAGTTAGCAAGAATTTGGAATTTGCTTCTGCTCCTATTGCATTTATGTACATCTTTGGTCATTCTGTTTCTTTGTTTAGGTAAGGACATATATCTGAAACAATGACCTATAATCTAGTCATGTTGAAATATTACTTTTAGTGTTGTGAAAAACTACTGCATTAGCAATATTTATCCAAAATATGAAAGTTTTGATATTCTGTTACTGATCTTAGCAGCGATAAAAGCAACCTGGAACTAGATTCTACAATAAGTATCAGTCTGCCATTAATATTGGCAGTTCACCATCCTGTACTTCCCTGCATTTTGAAGTAAAGCCTGGATCATATTCTTTTTATCATCATCCTGTGCATTTTCCTGATCAAGAGCAACAAAATTAGCTGTGAATTTGTAGAGAACTTTCTGTTCTTTTTCACTTTATCTAATTGAATTGACTTGTTTAATTTATGATGAAAGAATGTTTTATTTTAAAGCAATAGTTACATTTTAATACTTTGTATCTGTAGGTCTCTAGGCACCTGGAATAAGTTGTGGTAATGATTTTTGCTGCTTTTTTGTTTGTTTTCTAGCTTATTTGAAACCCTCCAGTCACTATTTTGGTCAGTCTTTGGACTCATCAATCTGTATGTGACCAATGTTAAAGCTCGACATGAATTCACTGAATTTGTTGGAGCCACTATGTTTGGCACCTACAACGTCATCTCATTGGTGGTCCTGCTTAATATGTTGATAGCAATGATGAACAATTCTTACCAGCTTATTGCTGTGAGTACTTAATATTTTGCCTTTTATTCTGAAATAATGTTGACAATGAATTTTTTGTATGTTTACAATTTTAGATTTTCTATCTCCAGAAAAACAAACATCAACTTACTGCAAATTCCAGAAAGTATACTGAGCATCATAACTCTGTTTGTACATATATATCCAATACAATCCAACACTCAAAGTCTAGTATATAAAGAAATTACTTTTCCAAACCAAAATATTCCTACTAACTAATAACTGTTTAAACATATCAAACTATGCTTCTCCATTGCCAAGAATTTCCTCAGTCCCAATAACTTGCTTAATTTCTAAATGTTCCCAAACCTTGACTTCTTAATCTGCATATTTTATTCATATTCATGATTTAACCCCTAATGTACCATTAACTTGTCCATTCTTTCACCTTTTTCTGACAATTTCTCCATTAGATTTTAAACTTCTATTATCTGGTTGCTGTATTATTGTGTCATTTTTCTTTTTTACTTTTGATTTGAATTGCAGTAAAACAAAGGCTTATTAACAATGAAAGGACATAATTTTCTATAGATGTTTGCTCTCTTTAGTGATCCACACTTTTACAATCCAGATATAGTAACCTTTTTTTTGTCTCTCCAGGCAATCCTTGCTTACTGACTGCCTCATTTAGTGACCATTTAAAACTGTCATATAATCCTGCAGCCACATGATCACCATTTGGGTGGTTCACAACTGGCACGCATTTACAACTGATGCCAGGGTCCTATAGTCACATGATTGCCAGCAGGGGTGTCAAACTCAGGGGGATCAGATCTGGCCTGTGGGGTGCTTAGATCTGGCCTGTGGGACTGCCCTGGAAATAGCAAAGAATCAGCCCACAGTGCCTCTGGCAGCAAAAATGGAGCTTGGGAGGGCCACAGGCAGCATTCCCGATCTCTGTTTTCACTGGTAGAGGGTTGCAGGAGCCACTGTAGCAGGTGAAAACAGAGCTTGGGAGCCCGTTTTCACTGGCAGAATGCTCAGGCCACCATAGGCGGCCCTGACACGAGTGACATTGAGCTGGCCTTGCCCAACCTGTCCACATCAACCATGTCCCCCCCCCGAGGTCAAACACAATCCTGATGTGGCCCTCAATGAAATCAAGTTGATTGCTAATCTTGTGTTTCACAGCCAGCTTCCAATAAGTCTGCAGGCTTTACTCCAAGGCCAACAGAGCCGCCCTCTCAATCTCTGTCAGCTCTTGTTCCAGCTCATCTTCCCCCACAGATTCAGACTCCAATGGGGGCATGACACGATACATAGTCATACTTAATGACCATAAATCTTAGTGATGCAGATGCTGGTCGCAATTATGTTTTTTAACTAAGGCCTACCTGTTTTTTCAATTATTTTACAGCTAAATATATATAGGTAGTCCTTATCTAATAGTTGCTTAAAGACTTTTAAATTACAATGAACCCATTGTAAAATATTATGCCTCATACCCACTGTGCAATATGACTGAATTTTGGGCACTTATAAAATCATAGGGCTTTTCCTGACTTCATTTGCTTCAGCTACGACCAGGGTGGGCTTCAAAAATGTCAGCAACAGGTTCTCTGCCTGGTTGCTGGGTGGATGTGGCTATTGTGGGTGTGGTCTAGTCAGCCTCCTGCACCATGGAGTGGGGGATGTTTTCACCCTCCCTGAGCTCCGGAGGCTTTTCTCAAGCCTCCAGGAGGATGAAAACTGCCTTCCCAGGCTCCAGAGGCCCTCAGGAGGCTGGAAATGGGCCTATTTTCAGCCTTCCAGAACTTCCAGGAGGCCTGTTTTTCACCCTTCTCAGGCTCCGGAGGCTTTCTTCGAGCCTCTGGGAGGGCAAAAATGGCCTTCCCTGGGCTCTGGAGGCCCTCTAGAGGCCAGAAATGGGCCTCTATTCTGGAATTTCCATCTGATTCACTGCAAGTGGAACTGTTTGGGTGATAGTTCATCATGGATAGGATCACCATGGCTCTATGAGATGGATAGAGGTGCCCATAGCAGTCTAATTGGACTCTAGCAGAGTCAAGGAATAGAGGCAGTTGGTCAGTGTCCCCATTGAATGTTCCCCTGAATCAGGGTGGATCGTTCAGTCCTGCCATTCCCACTTCTGGTTGGGCCCCATCTGCCTGTGCCTGAGCGCTGTCAGCTCTGGCTTGTGTAGGGGGTGCTTGCAGGTTATCTGTAGTACAGGGGAACCACTGGTGGTTGCCTCAGGCTCAATTCCCTCCTGGCAGGTGGAGAAGGAGGCTGCATTCTTGCCTGCCTCTCCAACTTTGGGCGGGCATACACGTGTGCCCCACAGCTCCCCTATGATTGATTAGCTTAGCTAAATTTCTCAATTGCTCCAGGGATTCACTTTGGGTCTCAAGTAGGAACTTTGGGGTTCTGATCTCTTCCCACTCCTCTTCCATTTTAATCCCTCTAGCCTGCTTATGGGTTGCATCTTAAAATGGTAACCTGGCTGTGGGAACTCAACCTCGGCTGCTTAAGGGACTTTTTTCCATCAATACTCATCCCTTTTCACTTGGTCATTGAGGCGGGCATCCTAAATGTCTCGGTTTCCATGGTCACTGATGGCTGCACTGGGATTCTGATTTGGCTGCTGGTTCCCGGAGTTCTCTGACTTGGAGTAGGGACTACCTCTTTCTCTGTTGCCAGGAACAGGCTTTCCTTGGTTCCTCTCCAACCACCCCAGGTATCAGAGAGCAAGTAGAAAGTCCGGGGCTCAGGAATCCTGGTTGTTTTTAATGTCAGGATTCCAGCAATTACCCCAATTAAATCATGAGTCTCAAGCCAAACTTCCAAAACCTCAAAGGATTTATTGGGAGTTAACATATCAGCATGACCTGGATGTAGACAATTCTGAGACACGTAATTCACTGTCACCCTTGACCCTGGTTTTCCCCCACCCCTCTGGGTGTATCATAACTCATATTCTTCAACGAAACACGTCCATAGCCAAGAGTTATCAATCATGTTCTCCAATTAGAGATTTGCGTGGTAGAAACTTGGGTCGCCTAGTTACAATCTCTGCAAAATATGAAAGGAACAATTCCAAACTGCTACACTGCTCTTTCAAACTCCCCCCCCCTTCTGTTGGCAACAATAAAAAAGGCATAGAAATGTTTTATGAGTTGACATTCAGCTCCCCTCATTTCTTGAAGTTGACCTGTGCGACACAAAAAGAAAACAAATTTATTGCAGGTATAGGACTTAGGGTTGTGAAACCCACCCAGCCCCGGCTTGGTTTGATTTTCTACATGGAAACTTGCTACAAGGTGATGTTGGATGTTCCTCCTCTAGTCAAGATGCCTCTGATAAGGGGTATCCCTTCCATTTGATTAAATATTGGAGTTGTCTCCTGTGCACCTCATATTGAGGATTCACTGCACTCACAATGGTTTTGGCCACCTATAACCACAGGGTCTGGAGGCTCACAAGGTAGGGGCCTCAGGGTCGATTCGGCCATGGATTTTAAGAGGCTGCTATGGAATACTGGGTGTATTTTCCCTTGCAATCAGGGTAACTTCAATTGTACCATGACTGGGTCCAGATCACCATGTTTCTCCCACTTTTCGGCAACCCCACTATAAAATCCACTGCAATTTCCCATGGCCTCATCAGCTCTGCTACCATCGATAGTGGGTTTTTTTTTGGGGGGGGGGTTTCCTGGTCATTTTTTCATCATGCCGCAGATGATGCAACCCTTCACATAACTGTACACGTCTTTCTTTATGCTGGGCCACTAGAATTGCCTCCAAGCTAAGTGTAAAGTCTTTAATAGTGGTCTGCTGGTTTGGTGTTGTGGCTCCTCTGAAAGACTAGGGTACATAGGGATTCTGGGACATAGAGTTTTGTCCCTTTCTCTTTTTGTTAAGATGTGTTGATTCTCCCGGAACCAACAATCTGCTAGCAGTTTGGTTTTTAGTTTCCTAGTTATGTCATCTGTGGGTTAGTCTTGCCAATCACATCATTGTCGTCTGGTGATTACTCGGGCAGCTATTTGGTTGGAGGGATGATTGCGTTTACAACCTCCTCCCTTTCACATTTGTACTGGGGCATGTGGGAGAGGGCATCAGCCAGAAAGTTTCTCCCCTAGGATGTGTTTTAGCACGAAGTTGAATCAGTTGAAGTATTGAGCCCAGTGGACTTGTTTGGGTGATAGTTTTTGTGGAGTCCTAAGGACTTCCAGATTTTTATGGTCAGTCCAGACTTTGAATTGCCTCTGCCCCCATTTCAGCAGGTAGCACCAGGTTTGCAGTACCTATCTCACTGCAAAAGCCTTTTTTCCATACAGCCCATTGCTTCTCTGTGTATGTGAGCTTGCAGGAGGTGTAGACGCAGGGCTGTAGGCTTCCTTGATTATTTCTTTGGAGGAACACTGCTCTCACTGCCATATCACTGGCATCCACTTGTATGATGAAGAGTTGTTCGGGGTCAGGATGTTTCAATACCAGTTCTTTTGCAAACAGTTCTTTCAGTGTTTCAAATGCTTTTTAGCAAGTTAGGTCCCACTGTAGGGGTTGCCCCAGGTGGGGTTTCGTTCTTGGACTCCCTGTCTTTAGGAGGTCCCTCATGGGTTTTGCAATCCTTGCAAAGGGGGGGATGAATTGTTGGTAGAAGTTTACAAACTCTAAGAAGCTTTGTAGCTGTCTGCAGGTGCGAGGGGGCTGCCAGCCCAGAATGGCTTGTACTTTGTCTGGGTCCATCTCTATGCCCTCATTGGAGACTCGGTACCTAGGTAGTCCAACTGTGCATGGTGAAATTCACATTTCAACACCTTGATGTATAGGTTGGCTGCTGGAAGTTTGTCCAGTATCTGGTGGACTAGGGTTATTTATTTATTTATTTTGTCAAGTAATTATTAGATAACAGGTATAAGTATAAACATGGTTTTGAATACATGAAATTGATACAAATAAGAAAAAAAGAAACAATAGGACAGTAAGCATATTGGTGTGCTTATGCACGCCTCCTACAGATCTCTTAGGAAAGGGGTGAGGTCAATAGTAGACAGTCTAAGACTAAAGTTTTTGGGGTTTGGGGAAGAAACCACAGAGTCAGGTAGAGTATTCCAAACATTGACCACTCTGTTGCTGAAGTCATATTTCCTGCAATCAAGTTTAATGTGGTTTACCTTGAATTTTTATCTATTGCATGCTCTTGTATTGTTGTGGTTGAAGCTGAGGTATTCATTGACAGGTAGGACATTGCAATAGATAATTTTATGTACTATACTTAGATTGGTCCTCCATCATCTCAGTGTAGAAGAGAAGTAGACAAGAACCCCCTTATGGAGACATTCGTAAAGCACCTCATTTATTAACTGTATGAACACTGCCGGGGGGCCTATAGTCCAAAAGGCATGACTTTGAATTGGAAGCTCCCTAGGGGGCAGTTGAACACTGTTTTCCATTCATCTCCCTCCCTGATGTGGCCTCAATAGTATGCTTCTCTGAGATCTAATTTGATAAAGATCTTTCCTTTGGTCAAGTGGGATAGCATGTCCTTCATGAGTGGGAAGGAATATACTGTAGATTGTGCACACACAATCCATTGATAGCCCTAAAGTCTACATAATCTCATAATCTCATAGTCCCATATTTTTTTCTTTGAACAGGATTGGGACTACAACCTGTGGTTTAGGCTGGCTTGATAAACCCTCTTGCTAGGTTTTTGTATCTATTTTTGCATTTCTTGTATTTCCCAGGGCATCATGGCATACATTTTGGGTTTTGGTAGTTTTGCCCTGGGAATGATTTCTATGGTGCAGTGTCTCTCATGATGGGGAGGTAGGATGTCACACTCAGTCTTGCTGAATACTTCAGTGAGGTCCTGATATTCTCTTGGGATCTGTCCGGCCTCTGGGGTTCTCATGGAGGTGGCTGCCAGTTGTTCTTTTTTTTTTAATGAATTTTTATTAGTTTTTAAAACAAACATAAACAAACAAAACATAAAAACATCAGGCCATCTTCCATATATATACATACAGTGTATTATATACAACGTGGTGCTCATTGGTTTATCAATTTTTTGCCGTCCCATTTGGTTGAGTCTTCAATTTACAACTTATATTTATATGATCTCGTATTTTCAATCCAATATTTAAAATAATTCATATAATTATTATATTATTTGGCACAATAGTTATTATTCATTCAGGGTTTAAGAAATAAATCATATTTTACTCAGTTTATTTTGTGACAATTCATATATCATTCCCAAACTCAATCCTAAAACATTTTGTAGATATATTAGAAAAAAAATTACATCTTTATATATTTAGTATTTCTAAAAGTCCTACATATTTCATTTACTATATTCTTTATTATCTAACCATTGATAGAATAGATCCCAAATTTTATAAAAATTGTTATCTTCTCTCTCTTCTTTTCTCAATGTCAATCTACTCATTTCAGCAATTTCATCAATATTTTCTTTAAAACTTCCTCCTGTGATGGTAATTTTCTCATTTTTTCCAGTTTTTAGCAAATACAATCCTAGCCGCTTTTTTACATTTACAATACAGGTATTCAAATCTTTACTATATATTTCACGTTATTATAATTCCCAATAAAAATATCTCTGCTTTCAAATCTATATTTTTTCCAACCACATGTGGATTTTAGTCCAGTATTTTTTAGCATCCGCACAAGTCCACCACATATGGTAATATGAGCCAGGTGTCTGATGACATTTCCAAACATTTTTTCAGATTTTATTCTTGAACAGCTTCTTGCTATTCTTGTCAAAATTTCTTTATATGCTGTTGACATGTCCATTTTATAATTTTGAAACCACAATTTTTGCCCATTCTCTAAGTCAGTCCCATATCCAAAATCTCTTCCCCAAGCAATCAATAGTTTCTTTAACTGTTCTCTTCTAGTTTAATCTTAATAAATATCCATACAATTTTTTAATCACCTTTTCATCAGTACCTGCTTTAAAAGATCTATCTAATATCAGTGCTTCTAAAAACCTTCTGTTTTGGAACTTTATCATACCTTGAATGTATTTGCGTGTATGAAAACCAATTCATCTTAGTATACCTTGTTCCTTAGTTTTTGTAAATATTTAAGTTTAATCTTTTCATTCAATATTTCTACACTATCTAACTTGTTTGTTCCCTTTATATATTTAGGATAGAGAAAAATGCTTCAATAATCAATAGCCAGACTAGAATTTTAACAAAACATTGTCTTTTAATCTTCTCCCAGTTTAACCACAGAGGACTCCCACATAAATTTCTTCTTCAAATTTAGTATTTTTTTTTTAGTTCCTTTGTACTGGTATTTTAGTTCTTTGTTTCCATAAAAAAGTTTGCCACCCCAACAACAAATCACGTCCTTTGTTGTTCAATACAATCTAGTATTTCTTAATGTTATCCATTCTCAACCCACATCAAATTTTGTGAGTGATAATACAACTCTCAATTAGGCAAACCAAATCCACCTCTTCTTCTAGCATCTTGCAAAAGTTCTAACTTTTATTCTCGCTTTCTTACCTTGCCATATATATTTCAACACCAATTTTATTCAAATCTTCAAAAAGTTCTTCTTTCCAAGCCTAATTTGGAATTGTCTGAAACAAATATAAAATTCTGATGGTAATATATTCATCTTGATTGTTGATATTCTCCCGATTCATGACAGTTGTTAAATTTTCCCATTTCGCCACAATCTAGTGCTATCTGCTGTTGAGTTTGATATAATTATTCTCTTTTAATGTTACTGCATCTTACTGTCAAGTATATCCCCAAGTACTTGATCTTGCTTGTGACCTAAATTTTCAAGAAGTCTGCCAGTTCTTCCTTTTGTCTAGATAGCATGTTCTTTGTCAAGATCTTTGTCTTATCTTTATTTATTTTAAACAGACATCTTACCATATGTCTCATCTTTTCTATCAATTTTGGTGCTGTTTGTAGGGATCTTCTAAGATAAAAACCAGATCATTTGCAAATGCTTGCCAACTTAAATTCTTCTTTTTTAAATTTTCATCCCTTTATGTTTTTTTCATCTCCAATATTTCTATTTAACACTTCCAAAGTTAACACAAACAACAAAGATGACAGTGAGCACCCTTGCCTTCTTCCTTTCTTATGTCAGTGAGAGTCTGTCAGGTCTCCCTCTATCATTATTACCTTTACCATTTGCTCATGATAATATGTTTCTATTGTTTGGATAAATTTTTTGAGTAAAGCCCACTGTTTCCAATAGTTTGAATCTATTTCACATTATCAAATGCCTTCTGTGCATCTAGAAATATCAAAGCCATTTGTTTTTTCAGGATGTGCCTCATAGTATTCCAAAGTGTCGAAGATTAAGGCCCCGGTCCCACTGCACACTTATGGATGCAAAGAGGATGTAAAACATTTAAAAAAAGCTTGCCCATTCGTTTGGAAAACGCTATGCATCCGTTGTGTACTCATTGCATATGTGTTCATACACTCTCTCCGTCGCGCATCCGTCCACTGAGATTTCATCCATGCAAGAAGTTTTTGAGCTGCACACAAAACTTTGTAAACGGATGAACTTTCCGCCGCGTACAACGTACATCCGAGACAAATACGGGCAACAAACGTTCTATGTCCGTTATCATCCGTTAAACGTTCTGCTGTATCCTCTCTGCATCCTCTGGCCATCCCCTCAGCTCACATCCGCTGCCAGCTTGAAAAACAGAAAGAGGGAGGAAACGAAAGGTACACGGAATGTCTACCACAGCATTAGTAGCACGGAAATAGAAAGGATTGTAAGCGTATGCATCTCGTATATAAAGGATTAAAAAATGGACAAAACATTTGTATCTGGGATGTATCTCATTATATTTAGGATATCTGGAGTATGTCTAGAGTATGTAGAAGGACACCTAGCGGACAACTGATATTTCCTATAAAAAGGGGAGAAATCATCTCGATCTCAGTATGAGTCCAAACAGCCGTGGTGTACCAAACCTCTTTCACCCTTGGTCTTAGGTCTTCCACATCATCAATTGTTTCCCACACGGATGAGGACACAGTCCGTATGATAGCTGCGCTCATTCATCACCAGAACCCAAAACCTGTTCAGACTGTATCAAGTTTTACACAGAAGGAGACGAAGAGACGTCCAAGAGCTGTCTGGGTCCGAGGATGGATCGTGAGAAGAATGGAGTGTTTGGACTGTATGACCTGTATGAGCTGTGTGGGTCCGAGGATGGATCGTGAGAAGAATGGAGTTTGGACTGTATGACCAGTTGATGGTGGAGCTGAAGGAATGAAGAGCCTCTTGCATTCCAGAACTTCATGAGGATGCCACCAGCCATGTTTGACGAAGTTGTGGAGCGGCTGAGACCCAGGTTGACCAAGGCAAACACCAAATTCCGGCCCAGCCTGGACCCTGGGCTGAAGGTGGCACTGACTCTGCGGCACCTGGCCTCAGGGGACCACATACAATAACATACAGTACGCCTGGAGGGTGCCACACAACACCATCAGCATTGTGGTCAGAGAAGTGGTGCAGACCATCATATGAAGAATACGTGGAGGAGCTCCTCCAAGTGGCCTTCACTGAAGAAGGCTGGGAAGAAGTTGCAGAGTGCAGTGGTATCAGAAGTGGAAAAACCTTCGCCCCACACCGTTTGGAGCCATGAATGGGAAGCACGTGGCCGCAAAGCTCCAGCCACCTCAGGGTCAACTTACACAACTACAGAGGGCCCCTTCAGCATTCATCCTCTCGCCATGGTCGACTGCTGACGACAAGTTCATGGACATCTGATGCTTCTGGCAACGAGGTCAGTCTTCAGAAATGGCCAGTATACAATGCCAGTGACCTCAAGGAGGGGGGAACGCACCTCATCATGGGCTTGCCCAGATCCAGACCACCCGTGCCACAACGTACCACACAAGATGTGCCCAGGATTCATCATGAGGGATTTGACGCCTTTCTCCCTCTCAGAACCTACGCTCATGAAGCCCTACACTTCCAGCGATGCCTCAACCCGTGAAGAAGGGTTCTTCAACTAGCAGGACTGTCCAGTGGCCACAATACAGGTGTGAGAGAATAGCCTGTTTGGCATTCCTAGGCCGCCAAGGTTATCCAGATGAGCTTCTTCCACACCATGCAGCATGACCCAGAGACTGATGAGGAGCATCGTGGAAGCGCTTGCTGCATCCTGCAGAAATCTCATGAGCGCACCCGCTACCCACTGAACAGAACATGAACCCGACTTGTACGACCTGCAACAAGGGGAATGGGGGTAACATGGAGCCTTGGTGAATGGAGGCTAAGGACGTAACCTGATAGACAACTGGTGGATGTTGTACAACAACCAACAGAGCATTCACGAGAAGGGAAGAAGCAGCGGCAACTCGCTGAGAACACTGCGTTGCAAACCCCAGCGTTGGGACCAGTGAGTGGCAGACAGGGATGATAGATGAATTTATGATGGCTTCCTTGAGGCTTGCTCGCATAACACTGATGAGATTGTGCCCATGTATGTTGAGTGTATCACAATTGATCAGGGCATTAATAAAGATGCTTTCTTTGTTTTAAAATTGTTGAATCAATGAATAAATTGTTAATAAAGGTCCATATAGGAAGCGGCAGGCTGGGAATGGATGGCCCACACAGTCCCACTATGCTTGCACTGAGAGTTTATCTATCCACAACTATCCTTAATGCTATTCCCACAGCATTGCAAAGGCTTTAACATTTTTCAAAGTTTTCACCAACACTTTATTTAAAAGTTAACAATATAATTTGAACAAGTAAACTAAGTGTCTTAAGCAAAGATAAACTTTAGTTAAGCAAGTAAACAACTCAGTCTCTGGAGAGATATTCTTGAGTCAGATAGACTATCTGTGTGTGTTGCCTGCATCCTTTTAGATCAGCAGAGCGGACACAATTCATACCCCCGCATGCACAGTTGAATGTCTTGCATGCCAAATCCGATATAGATCCATGCGGCATCCCCTTTGTTTCCTATAGTGTACGATGATGCTTCTCGCTTCATCGCGCTATGACATCCGCTTCAAAATTCCTGCCCCGGAACCGTACCCCTTCGGAGGTGTCATCTGCTTCCATCCGCTTTCACCCACTAGGCTTCCGATGAACATCCGTTTAACATCCCTGCTACACACTACCCACGTCCGTTCTTTTCCATTCTGTTTATGTTTTTCTGCAGGCAGGGCAGCTCTCTATTGGACTAAGTAAGCTGTTAAGATGGCCGAACAGTTTCTGTTGGCTGACCGCATGGCAGAGCAAGAAGCCTCTTCATCTGCTCCTAGCAAAAAGACCAGCTCCAGAAGAGGTAGATCAGCCAACCAAGATGCAGCCAATAACTCACATCCGCTGCAGCTGAAAACGGAAAGAGGGAGGAAAAAAAAGGTATACGGAACATCTACACAGCGTTAGTAGCACGGAAATAGAAAGGATGCACAGTGAATGGTTTGCATCCTATTTGCATCCTATATACATCCTCTAGGCTTCCTATGAACATCTGTTTAAGATCCCCGCTACATACTACCCACGTCCGTTCTTTTCCTTTCTTTTCCATTCTGTTCATGCAAATTTTCACCACTTTTTGGAGCGGATGACAACGGATGGAGCACCCCCGAAATTTTGCTCATCCACTGTGTCCTTTTTGCATACATTTTGCATCCATAGGCCAGTGGGACCTAGCCTTTAGGGATTGGGCCTTTACCCCTGAGGCAACTTTTACGCCCACTGCAGCAGGACTCCACCCAGTAGACAGGCAGGAATCTGGTCTGTCAGAGGAACTTAAATTCCTCATTTCACAGGCTGTTTCTCAGGGAGTAGCCACCACTCTTCAACTTGGAGGATGTGCTGCTTCTGTAACTTCTGAGCCCCCTCCACAGCTGTCCCATCAGGATCTATATCCTAGGGAGGCTGGGTGGGCACATGGGTTTGCATCAGAAGCAGGGCATTAGTATTAGAGAAGGTTGACCAGGGGGAGCAAGGGTTCTCAGATGATGACCTTGACTTTTCCTCTGACCTCCCTTTCACTGGACTCTTTCGTCCAGTGCTGTTTAAGTCCCTCCTCCATAAGGCCAGGTCCACGGCCCAAATTGGGACTACAAGGCTGTGTTCTCTGAACCTATTGTTATGCAGGAAATCAGCCTGGCACATTTCCCAAACTGGGAGGTAATGATAGGATGTTTTAAACAATGTAGTTTACACAACAACTGGAGAATTGCCATTCATTCATTGGCATGGCAGAAAACCAAATTTAAGTTACCTACACACATTTGGAGCTCCCAGCATGGGTGCAATATTCCCTCACAAGTAAGACTGAAAAGGCAACATAGAGCTAAAAAGTTATTTTTTTTGTAGGTTTAGGTAGGCCAACCATAGATCATTTAGATATTCTGCACTAACAAGTTCATGTTAATTGTAGTGCTAGTGCAAAATTTTCCTAGAGCATGTTGATTTGGGATAAACTGGAAACAGGAATCCAGCAATGATATTATATTGACACCCAAATAGTCCTAAAGATGACTTTAGTAAACCCACGAATAGCCCATTAAAGTAAAGAACAGGCACAGGAGGAAGTAGTAGAACAGGAACAGGAGGAGGAGGAGAACAGGAAGCAAGGTGGCCCAGGAAAGTCACCAGTAAGTCCTGTATTATCAAGACGTTTCCACCCAAATAACGCGATCCAACTGAATAGATATCAAGGCTAGTGTTGTATGCCAAGTGAATACAGGTTCCAAGATAACTATAGGTGGAACTGAAAATGTTATTCCTGCTAAAGGGATCGAGGACTGCTTGGCAGAAAGCAAATGGATAAGGAACTGCAAATCATTAAAAAAGTTAGGAGGTATATGGAATGTTAAGGTTACACGAGGTAAACAGCCATAGGATGTAAATGGATACAATAAACCTGAAGACAGGTGTGGATGGGATCTGTTACCCATAAAGGCAGGTAGTAGCAAAAGGGTTTGATCCAGACAGCAAATGACTATGAGAGGTTTTCACCTAGTCTGAAGGCTAACTAACATTGAGGCGCATTAGTGTAGGCGCTAAGGAGAAATACATTGTCAAATCATTTACGACGTACAGACAGCTTATTGCATGCACCATTGCAACACCACTATATAATTTACAGAAAGCCTTTTAGTCTCAAAATGATAATACACTGATTGCTGGAGATTCAAAAAGATGTCTTTAATGGTTGGAAGCAATCACGATAATGAGTGGAACCAATGTAATAGTTAAAGAAATTAAACTACGATAAGGTTTTGTAGCTGGCATGGTGATCCATGTTTGTTTTAAAAGAGAAAGTAATGGTGTAATTTCCATTGTTGCTATTATTTACCTGATGACATAGCATTAATCACCAAAACTGAACAAGAAGCTACTAAATAATTTCACTGTTAGACAGGAATTTAAAATACAAACAAGTAGAGAAATCCAACAATATCTTGGTTTAAGATCGATCAGAACTGGGGAGGAATACAATCTCACAGAGCTGAATAAAATTTAACCAATTTACTAAAAAGTTTTAAAATGGAACTTTCGTAAGTCCAGCTAAGACAAAACCAATGACCAGGAGTTTTAACCATAAGTGATGTACAAAGTCCTGTTTTATGATAAGAACATTTATCAGTCTTGATTGGTAGTTTACCTTAAATGGCTTGCCCAGCGGTCCCACTCAACTATAATTAACGGATGCAAAGTGGCGATGTAAAAATACACCTATAATAAATAGTTTGCCATCGCGCCATTTGGAAAGCTCTATGGCATCTGTTGGGTTACTTCACTGGCATACGTGGTTTGCAATTTACAGCGTATAAATCCGTCGAGCATTCCGTCTCATTGCGACTTTCATCCACTGCAAAAGTTATGTGAGACCTGACGAGCCAGAGGTCGTATGAGTTACAACTATCAACTTTTTGAACGGACATGAATCTTTACTGCGAATGACGATGTACATCCTGTGACATATACTGGCAAACCAACGTTCTAATGGTCGCGTATATACATCCAGTTTAAACCGTCGTCGCTGTCTAGGTCCTCCTAGCATCCTCACTGGCGCCCCATCCGTACATTCACCCTGTCGACTCACATCCACTGTATGTGTTGAAAATGGAAAGAAGGAGACCGGAAACAGAAAGTAGCATGGATGTCTACACAGCGTTAGTAGCGCGAATCACGGAAATTAGAGGAGTTACGTAGTATTTCTCTGCGTATATAAAGTACTTAAAAATGGACAAAACGCTTTGCTATCTGGGAGTGATTCTCATATATTGTTAGGATGTCTGGAGTATGTTTCTAGATAATGTAGAAGGACAACACTAGCGGAAAACCCGATATTTACCTATAAAAGGGGGAGAAAATCATCTGCGATCTCAGTATGAGTCCAGCAGCCGTGGTGGTACTAAGACCTCTTTCACCTTGGTACCTTCAACGCCATCACCACACTCGTTCTCGAGACATCCCATGGAATGATTGAACACAGTCCAACATATGATAGCTGATGCTGCCTAATTCTCTAATCAGCCGACCCAGAACCAAAACCCTGTTCAGGAGTTTACTTGTGTCATGTTATGTTTACACCAAAAGGAAGAGACAATGGAGGGAGCGTCAAGAGCTGTCTGGGGTCCGCGGATGGATGGATGGAAGAAGAATGGGTTTGGACTGTAATGACCAGTTTGATGGTGGAGTGAGGAATGAAGACACTTGTGCATTCCCAGCACTTCATGAGGATGCCACCAGCCATGTTTGACGAATCTTGTAAGAGTGTACTGAGACCTCAGGTTTGACCAAGTCTTAGCACCAACTGTCCGTCCAACCTGGACTCCTGGACTGAATGTGGCACTGACTCTGCGCCACCTGGCCTCCTGAACCACATACAGAAACATGCGTATGCGTGGAGGTGGCCACACAAGAGCAATTTAGCAAAGTGGTCAGGAGAAGTGGTGCAAGACCATCAATCGAAGAAAACGTGGAGGAGCTCCTCAAGTGCACACCACTGGAACAAGGCTGGAGAAAACTTGCAGAAGCAGTGGTATCAGTAGTGGACTTTCCCCACACTGGTTGGACATAGATGGGGAGCACGTGGCCTGCAAAGCTCCAGCCCAACTCAGGTCCACTTATTACAACTACAAAGGGCTTCTTCAAGTATCATCCTCTTTGCCATGGTTGATGCTGACTACAAGTTCATGTAACATCGATGCTTTCAGGCAACGGGTCAGCTTTTAAAGATGGCCAGGTATACAATGCCAGTGACCTCAAGGATGGGCTGGAATGCAAAAAACGTCATCATGCAGGGGTTTCCAGATCCAGACGCCCCTAACAGGCTCGCGCTCTGAGCAGACCATGGGACGACATTAGGCCATGCTTGATGAACTTGACAAGAGTGCCTACTCATCGTGGTGATGACGCGTTTCCCTCAGAACCTACCTATGAAGCCGTACACTTCAAGATACCAGTCACTGTGAAGAGAGGATCGTTCAACTACAGGCTGTCCAGGAGGTAAGTAAAGGTACGGAGCAAGAGGGTAGCGGGATGTGGATGGTCGATCCACGAGACGAACAGCCTTCGTCATTGGACCCAGTCTCTGGCCAACGGAAGGGTTTCGACCTGAGACATACTGATTG
>BHFT01028925.1:0-30992 GCA_004320025.1 Laticauda laticaudata | reverse complement strand
AGTCTGGCTGATGTAACAAGATGATTCAGCAGTATGGATATTCGCCGGTTTAAGTGCTGGTAGAGTAAAGTTCTCTTGTCGGTATAGCGAGGTGTATAATATAAATAGGCAGTCATATGAGGGTGTAGGAGGTTCGTTTTCCTTAGTGGGCTAGTGATATCAGGTGCAGGAAGTTCTTTGTGTGTTAGGAAGGAAGAAAAACCTTGCTTGTAAAGGTTTTTTACTGCCGAGATGTATATGCTTATCTGTACATAGCCTAGTTGTATGTTACTGTTACAGACCCTGTCACGAGCAGCCAGCGCAAACACTGATGGAAAGAGGATGTAAAATGGAAACAAAACGACTTCACGCCATCCGTTGTTAAAGCGGGAATGCATCTTGTTCTGTACACTCACTCGCGTCCGTTTTCTGTCATACTCTCTGTCCGTCCAGGCAGATCCGTGGCTATTGACATTTCATTCCGCTCAATAAGTATTTGAGCTGCCAAAACTTTTGAGCGGAAAATGTTCCCACGCGTACCGTCTTTTTAATAGCACCCCGCATGCGCATACAGGGAACATCCGTTAGAACGTCCGGTGCGTCAATCCGTTACAAACGTCGCGTATATCCGCTAGGCATCTCGCTGAGCGACATGCGCGTAACTCGCATCCACCTCCAGCGGAAAATAACGGACACAGGGAGAAGCGAAACGATGGGAACAGACACCAAGCGTTAGGTTACGACGAGATGTACAAAGAGTGAAAGCGAGTGCAGCTCGGCATACAAAGCATTAAAAATGGAAAAAAACGTTCATAATAAGGGACATATCGGATGATTTTTAGGAGTGTCTGGCAAGGATGCCTATGAGGATGCCTTAGCCAGACAAAACCTATATTTCCTATAAAAAGGGGGAAAGAAAACATCACCTGGTATCTCACTGTTCAGTCCAGCGCCTCTGCGGTGCTCAGACTCTTCAGCCTTCATCTGGTCTTTTCTCTTCCACTAGCATCCAAGCTCATCCCACCATTGGATCATGCACACACTGCCTTTGGTAGCCCCTATCATTCTAGCAAACACAGTGACGAAGCTCCCTCTTACCTCAGGCTCTTTCACCATGTTATCTAACGGGAAAGACAAAGTGAGCACGTCGTCTAAGAGAAGTATGTCCATGAGATACGAATAGATGAATGCAAAGAGAAGATCAAAGTCTAGTAGGGGACTAGATTATTTGGGTTTTACATGCATATGTGCGAGCCGAAGGAAGTAGAATCTGTATACACATCGTCAGCCTTCTTTAGCTAAGAATATTAACTTAAATTCCCATTAATCAAATGCACGCGCGATCCATAAACATGTCGAATCGAGTGCATCTCGATCAGTATGGTGGAGCTGAGAATGAAGACACTCGTGCATTCCAGACTCATGAAGGATGCCGCCAGCCTGTTTGCGAAGTGTGAGTGGCTGAGACCAGGTTGACCAAGCAGAGCACCAACTTCCGGCCCAGCCTGGACCCTGGATTCAAGGTGGCACTGACTCTTGCCACCTCCTCTGGGACCATGTACAGGAGCATGCAGTACGTGTGGAGGGTGCCACACAACACCATCAGATTGTGGTCAGAGAAGTGGTGAGGCCATCAATCGAAGAATACCTGAGGAGCTCTCCATGCCCCTCCACTGAAGAAGGCTGGAAGAAAGTTGCAGAAGGCAGTGGTATCAGAAGTGGAACTTCCCCACACGTTGCAGCCATAGATGGGAAGCACGTGCTGCAAGCTCCAGCCAACTCAGGGTCCACTTATCACAACTACAAGGGCTTCTTCAGCATATCCTCCTTCGCCATGGTCGATGCTGACTACAAGTTCATGTACATCGATGCTTAAGATGCCAGGTATACAATGCCAGTCACCTTCAAGGAGGGCTGGAACCAACCTCATCATGGGCTTCCAGATCCAGACCCTCTGCCCAACAACACGCAAGATGTGCCCTACTTCATCGTGGGGATGACGCCTTCTCCCTCAGAACCTACCTCATGAAGCCTACACTTCCAGATGCCTCACCGTGAAGAGAGGATCTTCAACTACAGGCTGTCCAGGCAAGGCGGTGGTGGAGAACGCCTTTGCATTCTGGCCAACAGGTTCCTGGTACTTTCCCTCACCCCGTGCAGCATCACCCAGAGACCGTGAGGAAATCAGTGGAAGCTTGTTGCATCCTGCAAATCTCAATGCGCACTCTACCCTTCAGGTTGCAGAACAGGCTCATGGACCTCCAACGAGGCAATGGGGACATGGAGCCTGGTGAAATGGAGGCAAGGGCGAAACCTGGTAGGACACTCTGATGTACAAGTCCCAACAGAGCTTCACGTAAGGGAAGAAGCCAGCGCAACCTCCTGAAAAACTGGTGCAACTCCCCAGCTAAAGCAGTGGAGTGGCAAGACAGTGTGGTAGATGCTTAATGGATGCTTCTTCAGCTGCCTCAATCAACACTGATGAGATTGTGCCATGTATGTTGAGTGGCCCCTACAATGAACAGGCATTTAATAAAGAGTTGTGTTTATGTTGAAATGTGTGGATCAATGATTACATTGTTATTGAAAATAAAGGCCATAGGTGTGGCACCTGGGAGGGTGACCATACAAGTCCCACTATGCTTGCATGGGAAGATTTATCTATCCCACAGCTATTAATCATTCCCAAGGTATCCTGCCACATCCACAGGAATCTCTGCCATCCCACAGGTATCTCTGGCCATCCCACAGCTATTACCCATCTCCACAGTATCGCCTGCCCATCTCCACAGGTATCCCTGTCCATCCCACAGGTATCCTGTCCATCCACAGTATCTCATGCCATGCCCAACACTATTACCATCCAACAGGTATCCTGCCATCCCATAGTTATTACCCATCCCACAGGTATCCTGCCCATCCCACAGCTATTACCCATTCACTGCTATCCTAACCCATCCTGCAGCTATTACCCATCCCACAGGTATCCATGCATCCCACTACTGCTATCCTTACCATCCCACAAGCATGCCAAAGGCTTAAACATTTCTAAAAGTTTTCACAAGACTTTATTGACTGAAAGAACTGAACCAAGTGTGTGAAGCAAAGATAATCTTTATAATAACAAACTGTAAAAGCAAATGGACCAAGTAAAGTGTCCCAAAGCAAAGATAAAGTCAACAGGTAGCAACCAGTCTCTGGTACTCTTCTCAGTCACTCTGAGGCGTGCCCATTGTCTCAGGGGTGAAGGGTCCAGGTGCTGTGGAGGTGGCAGTGGTGGAGTGCTGGTCTGAGGCACCATTGGGGTGCCTGGCCCCGAGGGACAACAAGGGGATGCGTTTGGAGAAGCTCTCAGAGAGCTGGCTCAGTCCCGTGATGTTGAGAGCCCCTTCCTCCCATGACATGGGTGTCAGTCCACAAGACCGATGACAGATTGTTCTGAGCCGGGCTTGGCTGTGGGGTGGAGGAAGGAGGAGTGTAGTGGGGTGTCTAGTCTGCAGCTGAGCAAGTGAGGCAATGGGTGCATCGGTGCGTTGGTGGCATCTGTGGTGTCGGTGGCATTGGTGGCATCAGTGGCATCGGTGGCAGTGGTGGCGTACGATGAACCTGTGCCTGGACTGGGAAGGGCTGCCTGTGCTGCTGGAACTCCTGGTAGCCGTAGCATTGGTAGGTGAGGGCCTGTGGAAAGCCTTGGAAGGGTCTGTGACATCACCTGGGGTGGAGGGAGCAGACTGGACTGGGTCGGAGCAGGTTCAGCTGGGCCTGGAGGGTTGTGCAGAAGACCGGTGATCCTCTCCTTTATCACCTGGTACTGTGATTCGGACATGTCCAGGAGGGTCTGGTTGACGTAGGTGAGGAAGGGTTTGTGGTTGGAGGATGGTATGTCGTGTGTACCAGCTGAGAGAGGAGATCTACGCTGCTTTTGAATGGTGTCCCTGATCTCCAGCAGGACAGTGTGGCTCTGCCCCTCCGGTCTGGCTCTCTGCCCACTTTCTGTGGAGGTGGAGCTGGGGTGGATGTGGGTTGGTCTCTGGTGGAAGTGCCCTCTCCTTGCTTCCACTGCGTCGGGGTGCTCCGCCACGGAGAGTGCAGCTGTTGGGGGGGTCTCCATCGTGGGACACAGGTATTCACAGATACCTGCCTGGACACAGGAGCTGACTCTTGGCCAGAAGAGGACTGGCTGTCTGCGGGCTGTCTGAGAGAGAGGGTTGTCAGAGGGGCTGCTCCTCGGTGGTGGATCTCACCTCCCAAGAAACTGCACTTGGCCATCACGTAGGTCTCCCGGTCCGTCAGCTTGACCGTGGCCTGGACAGATTTCTTGAGTGCAGCTTCCTGTACCAGGTGTGCATGTGCTTCCACCAGCCGAGGAGGACTCCGAAGTGTAGTCCAGGCTCTCCGCCTTCTCTCTCCAAGCAGCCTGCTTCCTTTTTGGTGTCTCGATAGAGCCTGTGTCCTTTCTGCCATAGATACTCGTTCTCCGTCAGCCATTCGAGCACCTCATCCTTATGTTCCTCTTCGATGGAGTATTGCCTCCTCTCCCGTTCTCTGCGTATGCCTCTTCCTCCCTCTGGCAGGGCCATCTGGGCCCTCATCAAGAGGGGCTTCGAGGTTCTAGGGGCTGCTCCACCACACCACCACCACAGCAGCACACAACAACAACAGTAGCAGCAAAAGCAGGACCGAAAGCACCAGCAGCACCAGCAGCACCAGCAGAACCAGCAGCACCAGCAGCACCAGCAGCACCAGCAGCCAAAAGCAAGGACCAGCAGCACCAGCAGCACCAGCAGGACCAGGAGCAGCACCAGCAGAGTAAGCACCAGCAGAAGCACCAGCACTTGGATCAGCACCAGCAAAGTAAGCACCAGCAGAAGAACCAGCACCAGGAGCAGCGCCAGCAGAACCCCAGCACCAGAAGAGTCCGCCTGGGCAAGCAGAAGCCCCAGCAGAAGCAGAGTCAGGGCCAGGGGGTGGGATGGTGGCCCTGTCCTTCTTGCCAGGGCTGCAAGCAGATGGCACAGGCTTCCTCTTCTTCCCATGGTTGTTGGCTGGAACTGTGTCTGGCAGCAGGTCTTTCCTCTGAATGGTGACCTGCTTGCAAGCTGCATCTTTTTAATATCTGCGGGGCTGACACAATGCATCCTCCCCATTGTGTGCGGTGCAGTGAAACGCTTTGCATCTGCTAGGCATCCGCTAGGCATCCGCTAGGCTCCGCTAGGTATCCGCTAGGCTTCCGTGATGCTCCGCTTCCTCCGCTAGGCATCCACTCTGCATCTGTTCCTTCCGTTGCGCGTCCGCTTCGCTGTGCTCCCCCGGAAACCCTGCCGATGTGCCATTCACTTCATCCGCTTCCATCCGTTAGGCTTCCATGGAGCATCCCGCTTTACATCCCACTAACAACCTCCCCACATCCATTCCTTTCGTTGTTGTCCCGTCCTGGGGCACTTTTGAGAGCAGATAACAACGGATGGAACATTTTCTCGTCCGCTGTGTCCTTTTTATATACGTTTTGCATCCGTCGTCCTATGTGACAGGCCCTTAAGTCTCTCTGTGCTGTGTATTGCTCCTGGGTTATTTCATAAAGGTAGTTACACTGCCAAACAGTCTGACATACTGTACCATGGAATTACTTAGGGGTTTATCCCCAAATGGGTTTTTAAGCTACCAACCAAAGCCACCCCATAGTTGAATTCAAGGTGGCAAAGTATGTACTTGGTAGGCAGAGAGTCAGCCACATGGACAACTTCTGTTTATTGTTCAGATATTGTTCAGAAGTGCATCATTGCCATAAAGTCATGAATAGAAAACCTTAAACCATAAGGATGCAACATTTTTTGAGAGAAGAGCTGAGGCTTAGAATGCATTGGGCAGAATATAAACAGTATGCAGGGAGGCACTTTATTATAGCTGAACAAGGTGTCAGTAGGCAAGCTAGCACATAAAGGCAACCTAATTTCATTTGCAAGGTTAAGGTTTGGCTTTTCTTCCAAGGAAGCCAAACATACCTAATCTAGAAAGCCACCCAGCAGATGCTGTTTCTGAAATCTTAAACAATCAATTTGATGTCACAGACCTGCTCCATTCCTATTTTTGCCTCACAAAAAAAAAAAATCAATTTGGTCTGCTTTATAAAAAGGAAAATTACAACCCCAGTTGATGTGAAAACTGGAGTATATTTCACAGCTCCCAATTATGGCAAGCTGGTCAATGCAGAAGAACAAACCTGTCAATGTAAACTGCTGCACTTGCCTTCTGGAGAGCAGCTGAAAAAATAAAAAAAATTCTGGGCAGACCAGAGGATTCCTAGAGCGTGAATGCTTCCTTGGGAAAGCTTTACTAATCACTTAGCAGAATTGCAGGCAATTTGTGGATCAGCTTTCTGTTGATGCAGGACTTGGCAAGTTAGACAGACATTTTGAAGACTCATACAGAAATAGTGGCACTACATGTAAAAAAACCCCCACATTTAAATATTATTTCAATTGTAAACCATCATCAAATTGTTTGATATGTTGGAGATACAGTTAATTCTGCAGCTCTGAAAAATTGCTGCTGCTTTTTTTGCTTCTGCATGTTATTTGTTCAGCCTTTGATAGCCCTGTCATCCACTCAGCAGGAATGATATTAGCCTGAACCGAGTGTGTGTCTGAGCAGAAAGGCTGTGTATAAATTGAACAAGTAAAAATAAATAAAATAGGCTTAATCCTTTAGGCCAGTTGCCAAAACTGAAGCTCAAAAACCATAAAAATAAACATGGGGATTTGGGTTCCCCCCTCCCTCTTTATAATCATGCCTGAGTATGTGTAGTCATTGTGCATAGTTTTGATCCAAAGTGAGATGATATTTGCCACATTTCAAGCATCTTATATTAACTCAATAACATTAACTGAGGATTTATTAAAATCATGGTTTGCACAGTAAACCAAAGTAGATTAGTTTATTCTGAAGGTTAAACCACAATGGGAGAGTTTGCATTAGGGCTATGCAATACTTTCAATTTGATTCCGAAAGGATGCTTCAGAGAACACGAAAGTGTGAACATAGCAGCTGTTTGTAACTGTCTCAAATCAGCTACATTTCCCCCCCCCCGAGATTATGTGGCTTCCCTCTGGGATCCTGAGAAACATACAAATCAAGATGATTCCAAACTGACAAAACATGTGCCTCAGGCACATGGATTGTGTTATGACACCACAAAGCTAGTTTTATCATTCTTCTCTCCCCCATGTGGAAATTGCTTTAAGAACAATTTCTCTTATAACTATGTTTGCGTCCTCCTTACTTCCCAATCCTCCATTTTGGAATTGGTTCCAAAATATTGTACATCTAACTGAATAAAATTGAACAAATCATATTATGGTTTAGTGCTATGTGTAAATCCAACAAAGGTGTGCTGGATTAGGCACAGCTGCATAGAAATCCATTTATTTATTAAAGAACTGCCCAAGAACCCCAGACAATAAGGCAGTTTAATTACCTGGTATTTTATGCATGGAACTGAACAAATTACAGGAAAGCGTATTCTATATCTTTGATACATTATTATGGTACAATGTATTTTTCTGTTGCACTTCACCTAAAAATGCTCAAAATATAAAATCTCAAATCACATAGCAGGGAGGCAGTCCTTCCCTTAAGCTTAAAATATAAAATGCATAACACATGACAGAAGAACCGAACGAAGAAGAAGAGGAGCGAAAAAACATTTTAGTCATGCCTATCTGGGTTAAAAAACACGCCTGCTACTCATATGACATGGCTGTATGCAAAAAAAAAGTTGGTAAAGAGCTGAACTTGCAGAGTAGCTGTATTTCTCTTTTCTCTCCTATGAGTGCTCATGGTGTTCTTGCCCATGCATTTTATATGCATGTAAACTAGAGATAATATGCCTAATTGTCCCATTCAAAGGCCTAGTTTTTAAAGAACAAAGGACTTGAATAAAATTGTAACAATGAGAACTTTAGTGAACATATGTTGCCTGCACACATTTTTAGAAAGCATCAAGTTTGTGCTGTCTAGCCAGTGTATGGGAATTGGATAGTTAGTTAGCAATCGTGAGCTGCACCCTTAAGGGAATGCATCATGGTAAATGTAGTTAAGGTATCCTGGGAAATGTAGTCCATGTCACATGACCACATCTGTAATCCTGATTGGTCACTAAATTGACCCTCGATGGGTTGGGGGAGGTTTCTTCTCTCTTGCCTGAACTCACGGACTCGTGGTAACTGTTCTACTTCTATCTATAAGAGATGGGAGGAAAGGAATAGGAGATAACCATCTTTTTACCTACAAGACAGATATGCAAAGGATTGGTCATTAAAGAAGAACTTTGTCACAAATGTGAATTATGAGGATACCTGATGAACCAATAATAAAGACTTTGTATGGATGTTTTGTTGAGTTTATCTATCTGCATCTGTACAGAAGACAAAATCTACCACTGTACAGAATACAGAACAAAGTTCTACCAAGCAGATATGATTGGGGGGAAAAATGAACAGGTGCCTCCCTCTGTGGGGTAGATGGGTGGTTTTAAAATATGATAAATATAGATAAATAAGATTCTTGTAAATAAGGATGTATGTTTGGAATATATGAAAATTCTTCTTCTATACAACTAGAAAAAGTATTTCCTCCTTTGCTCTAAACTTACCCTATTTACTTCCTGCAGCTGCCTAAGAATCAGAAGCCAGACATACATAATATAATGTATGTCAGATTCTCATCATAAAAAGTGCATGTATTAAAATCTGCTAAAATTTGCCTTTCAAACAGTGTCTAAAAAAAGAACCCCAAGAGAGTTTATGAAAAATTATTTTTTGCTGGCAACAGGACAAGAAATAATTGGATGTTAAATCAAGAAAATGGGAAAGATAGAACAGCAAATAAAAGCAAGTGGCAGAAAACTAGGTCTTTTATAGAGAAATCTACTTACATTAACTTTTGACAGTTTCAGCAAAGAAAACGATATATAAATCTTGCTTTGAATCCTTTCAGCACCTTACTGAATAAAATGCAGGCTGGGTCCAGAAGATAATGAGATTGGGTATTTTTAGCCCCCCTCCAACTGGCAAAAGCCTATTATCCCTTTAAATTGTCTGCTTGCATGGGTAAAGCTATCGAGGTTATTTGTTTTTACAGCTCTGATGGATTTTGATGTTTGATGTTTGGCCACAAGCCATGAGCAAGACGCTATAAGAAGGGCTGCCGCGGCTTGGGCTGTTGTTCCGTTACCATTGCCTTACTTCTTAAAATAAAAGAGTTGTTGCTGGAACCTGGTCTCACGCAACTTATTTCCGAATGGAACAAGAACCATCACTAACAGAAAGGAAAACAATTTCAGAGAATGAAAAGGAGCAAAGGAAGAGGAATTGCTCAAGCATAACTCACTTTAAGAATTCAGATAAAAAATAAAGAGGAGAAGGAGGAAGAGCCAAGAATTTATTGGAGTCAACCATTGAACACATGTGAAAGAATGTGCATCTGTATCATCAGAGGGGAAGGATATTGCCATCCCCAGGAAAAGATTCATATCAGCAGATTGCATTGTACCAAGGTGGATGGGGGAGTTGGGGAGAGGTTCAAGGTAACCACACCCTAGAATTTCTCAGGATATATCTAGTAGTTCAGAAAGTTACAGCTTTAGTTTGGCAAGATTCTGTCTATTAGGTGCAAGCAAATAAAGGATTGGAGTTTTTGGATTAGGATTAACAACACAGCAGTTCAAAAGAATGATCCAAGTCCTTCTGGTGGGTTTTTATATATCAGAGATGAAGTGGACAGGACTGCTCTGGTTCAATTTGGGATCCCCACAAGTTTAGTTTCTGGTTGGTTTCTGGGCTGCAAAATGTGGTGTAACAGCAAAAGTATTAAAAGTAAAAAAATCATTATGAAAAACAAGTATAGCCTCTACTGGAACACAGAAGATGATCCTAGGTTTGAAATGGTTCTGGATTTGATTTCCACAGAGACTTCTCAAGCAGCAGCAGCAGAAGAAGAAACACTTCTTCTTTCTGCTTGTATAGTATGTATATTTGAGCTTCCAGGGGAGGAATCTGAGACATCTCCATGAAATCAGATCTGATGACTGCAGCAAAGAACAAAGGGCCAGCTTTCCAAAACCTTTTCAGAACCTCACAAACATTTTGCAGAAAAACTACAGTTTATTAGCATGATTTCTCCTGACATTAAGTCAGTTTTAATGGAACCGAATGGATAATAAATGGCTGAAGAGAAACTAGCACAAGAATGAAGGAAATCATCTCAGAATGCATTTGACTGAATGTGAATTGGAACACATTTTCAAGGTTAAAGCCCCTGTCCCACTGCACTAACGGATGCAAAGAGGATGTAAAACATTAAAAAAAGCTTGAGCGGAAAATGTATCCAACACGTCCGTTCTGCATCTGCAACGCATACGGGGAACATCCGTTCTACATCCGTTGTCATCCGTGCCGTTGTCATCCGCTGTACGCGTTCCACTATGTCTGCTAGGGCATCCGCTGTGGATCCGTGCAACTCGCATCCGCTCCGGAGCAGAAAATCGGATACAGGGAGAAGTAGACAACCCAGACGCGGACGCCGGAATCTAAGACAACAACGCGAGCGTCAGATAGCAACGCCATACGGATTAAGGCGGAATATTGCGAGCTCAGGCGCTACCAAAAGGACAGATGTGACACGGACACATAAGACGCCTTAAGAGAAACAGAGGGACCTATCAAATCGGAAAGATAATTTAGGGATGTCTGCAGGGATGCCCTTTAGAGGATGCAAAGGGACACCGAAAGTTTGGAACAGCAAGCAAACTGATAGCTGATATTCGACGTGAAATGTACAAAAGAGGTTGGGAGGGAACTAGCACCCTCTGACACCTCACACTTTCATTGTCCTTAGTGTGAGGCCAACTGCTGTAGCAGGAAACGCTTGTTTCAGATCATATCATTCTGGCTCTTGCTCTTCTAACGAACAGTCGCAGTCGATCTCGCAAAAGCCATGAGCCTACTCGATCGACAAAGAAATATGGGGCTTCTCTTGAGCCAGGGCTTGGCTGTGGGAAGTAGGAAGTGAGAAGGTTAAGCAGTCCCCTGGTCCTTGGACCTCGGGGGAAGATGTGCAAATAGGTCTGCAAAGGCTGAGCGACTCGGTTAATCGAGAGCATTCGCTACCACGGGCATAATAACAGTGGCGCCTGGGAAAAGCCAAGTGCATTGGGTGCGGATCAGTTGTCATCACGAAGAAAGGGGCGTGGGTAGCACCGCCCTGGGTCTTTCGGGGTCCTCTCCGCTGGTGTGAGGCGAATCGAAATTGGTGTCCAACCTGTGCCATGGAGCTGGCGAAGGGCTGCCTGATGCTGACTGTGAGCTCCTGTGTAGCCATTAGCCTTGTAGTGAGGCGGCCTGTTGGAAAGTTGGAAGGGCAGTGACATCACCTGGGGAGAGGAGCAGGAGCCGTGGACTGGGTGGGAGCTGTTCAGTACTGGTCTGGAGGGTGAGCGAGTGAACTTGAAGGAAGAATGGGAGGTGGTGATCGGCGTGGTCCTTGATCACCTGGTACTGTGATTCGACATGTTCATGAGGGTCTGGTTGACAGAGGTGAGGAAGGGCTTGTGGTTGGAGAATGGGATGTCGGTGTGTACCGAGCTGAGCAGAGGAGATCTATGCTGCTTCTGATGTGTCCCTGATCTCCAGCACGACAGTGTGGCTCTGCCCCTCCGGTCTGTCTCTGCCTGCTTCTGTGGAAGGTGGGGGTGGATGCGGGTTGGTCTCGGTGGAAGTGCCCTCTCCTGCTCACGACTCGTTATCAGGGGTCTCTACGCGCTCCACCATGGGAGATACAGCTGCAGGGGGGTCTCCGTCGTGGCACGCCTCCACTAGATACCTGCCTGGACACAGGAGCTGGACTCTTTGCCAGAAGGAGACTGGCTCAGCAGGCTGCCTGAGAGAGAAGGTTCTGAGAGGGGCTGCTCCTCCGGTGGCGGATCTCACCCTCCAAGAAGCTGCACTTGGCCATCACGTAGGTCTCTCGGTCCGTCAGCTTGACCGTGGCCTGGCCAGATTTCTTGAGGTGCAGCTTCCCATACCAGGTGTGTCATGTGCGTCTCCACCAGCCGAGGAGCACCTCCGAAGTGTAGCCCAGGCTCTCTGCTTCTCTCTCCAAAGCAGCCTGCTTCCTTTTGGTGTCTCGATAGAGCTGTGTCCCTTCTGCCATAGATAACTCGTTCTCCCTCACCATTCGAGCACCTCTCCTCATGTTCCTCTTCGATTGAGCATTGCCTCCTCTCCCGTTCACATGTCTGCCTCTTCCTCCCTCTGTCAGGGCCATCTGGCCTCATCAGAGGGCTTCGAGGTTGTAGGGCTGCTCCTCCACATCACCACCACCACCAGCAGCAGCACAACAACAACAGTAAAGTCAGCAAAAAGCAGGAGCACGCCAGAAGCAACCACCACCGACCAAGGCCATGCCACCAGCAGCAGCCACAGAGAAGTCAGGCGGTAAGGCAACGCGAGTTGACCAAGGAAGCACAGCAGCGAAGCACCCAGACAGGAGCACAGCAGAAGTCAGAGAGCACCAGCAGCAGCACCAGAAAGAACAGCAACAGCAGAAGCCCTAGCACAGGCAGCCCCAGGTAGCAGAGTCAAAGCCCCAGCGTAAGCGTATGTCCTAAGACACCACGGTTAGACCGTCATGACAGTAAGAGCTCCGAGCACGCAGAAGAGACACGAGCTATGCATGGTGTAGAGAGTGCGATAGCCCGCATGGCAGTCAGGTCAGGGGCGGATGGTGGACCTTCCCTCTTTGCAGGGCTGCTAGCAGTGCTTGAGGCTTTCTCTCTTCCATGTGTTGGTATGTTGGTTTGCTGCCTGGCGCGCGGGACCTGTGTCTGGCAGCATCTTTCCTCGAAAGTGACGCTGCTTGCGAGCTGCTTCCCTTTATATCTGTGGGCTGACGCAATGCATCTCCCCACATGCGGAGTGAACGCTGGCATCCGCTAGGCATCTGCTAGGCTTCCGCTAGGCTTCTGCTCTGCATCCGCTTCATCCGCGTCGGTATCGCTCTGCATGTCGCTCTTTCTGCTGCACGTCGCCTTCGCTGTGCTCCCCGGGAAGCCCTGATGATGTGCCATCCGCTCCCATCCGCTCAATCCACTAGGCTTCCGTGGGAATACGCCATTTCATCCCCTCTACATCCTCCCCCTGCCCATTCCTTCCGTTGTGTGTCTGCTCTGCTTAGCAAATTCGGGCACTTTTGAGAGCGGATAACAAGACGGATGAGACATTTCTCATCCGCTGTTGTCCTTTTTACAAATGTTTTGCATCCGTCGGCCAATGTGACAGGGCCTTATGCTTGCACTGGAGGTTATATCTATCCCACAGCTATCCTTATCTATCCCACAAGCATGCAAAGGCTTAATCATTGTTAAAAGAGTTTCACCAAATACTTCGCTAAGGTAAAAATGAACCAAGCTGTCGTTTGAAGCAAAGAAATACCTTTTATAAACTTTCTTAGGTAACCTTTATAAACTTTATTAAATAAGCAAATAAACCAAGTGAATTAATTAAGTGTGTTAAGCAAAGATAACCTTTAGTTAACTTTCTTAAGTAAATTGTATGACTTATTAAATAAGCAAAATGAATCAAGTAAGGTGTCTTAAGCAAAGATAAAAGTGAACAAGTCCAACAACTCAGCTTCTGCGACTATCTCTCAGTCACTCTGAGTCATGTCCACTGGTCTCAGACTGTGTTAAGCGAGGCAGGACTGTGGATGTGGTGTGGCTTGGAGTACGCTGGTCTGACGGCACCATTGGGCGTGCTTGGCCCCAAGAGTACAAACAGTGGGATGGTGTGTTCAGGAAGTTCTCTGAGAGCTGACTCCAGTTCGTGTGAGTTGAGCAGGCCCTTAATCAAGTACCTGAGATGTGAGGCACAATGACTTGAGAATGTCAGGCCCAATACTGATGACAGATTGTCCATATAGACGGGCTTGGCTGTGGGTGGAGGAAAGGAGGAGTGTAGTGCGGGCGATCTGGTTATTGCAGCTGTGAGGTTGGTGATGCTGGGGGTGAGTATGTGCTGTGGTCATGCGATGATACTGTGTGCCTGGACTGGAGATAGGGTCGTGTGTAGATTTCCTGGGTGGGAAGGTCTGGTAGTTGTGTAGCCTTGGTAGGTGAGAGGCTGGGTTTGAAAAGCGTGGATAGGGCGTGTGCATCGCCTGGGGTTGGAGGAGCGAGGACCTGGACGTGGGTAGGGCAGCTTCAGGGCTGGCCTTGGAGGTTTGTAGCAGAGAATGCTGTTTTCTTCTCGCTTCATCACCTGGTACTGCGCGCCTCAAGGCAGGTCCCTGGAGGGTGTGGCTCACATAGGTGTGAATGAAGGTGTTCCGGCCCGAGGCATCCTCTGGTTCAAAAGGTGGGACCAGCTGTGAGAGAAGGTTCTGGTGCTGGATCTTCATTGGTCTCCTGATCGTCCAAATCAGGACACTGTGGTTCGGGCCCTGCCAGGTGCTGCCTTCGTCTGGCCTACTTGCCTACTGGAAGCAATTGGGGTGACTGTGGCTTGGTTGGTCTCTGGCGGGCGTGCTTGCTTCTTCACTGCCATATGTGACAGGGAGTCTCTCAAGTGTAGCGCCAGCAGGTAGGTGAGTAGCCAGCTGTCGAGGGTCTCGTGCGCGTGGGCCCTCTGAAAGGACACCCGCGCTGGACAGGCGTTGCTGTCCTGGCTGGAAGGAGGGACTGGCTGTCTGTGTGCTGATTGAGGAGAGAGGTGTCAGAGGGAAGCTGCTTTTCTCAAGGTTCGGATCTAACCCTCCAGGAAACTAAGGCACTGTGGCCTATGAACGTACCATCTCCCGCGTCAGTGAAGCTTGACAGGCAGTGTGCCTGCGCCGGGAATTTCTTTTGAGGTCAGCTTGCCATAGCTCAGGTTGTGCATTGCTTTCCGACGGCGGTCGCCAGGAGTACATCGTGCAAGGTATAAGCCCAGTCTCTATGCCTAATCTGTGTCTCTCTCAAGCTTGCCTGCTTTCTTCTTGGATGCTCGCCGAAGAGTTCTGTGGCCTTTCTCCAGGGAGCAGCTCTCTTCCTCTCCATGGTCGCAGGAGCACCTGTCATCCTCGGGATGATCGCTCTGAAAGAATGGAATGGTACTGTAATGCCTCTGCTCCCTTCTCTCTTCCCCTTGCTTCTTTCCTCCCCTCTGGCAAGGGCCGGTGTCAGGGCTTTGAGCTAGCAGTTGCCTCAGCGGGCGGTTGGAGCAAGCTGGAAGGGCCTCAGCAGCAGGCTTTGAAGGAGCCTGGGGCTGGGTTCCATCCACAGTCAGCCGGGCAGTCAGTCAGGCAGTGGACGGCAGCAGAAAGTAGCAGTAAGCTAAGACAGCACCAAGCAGTTGAATGCAGCACCCAGTGTCAGCACAAACAGACACCAAAGCAGCCACCACCAGTCAGCAGCGTTCAAGATCGATGTGCGCAGGGGTGGGAGTTCTGTTCATGTGCCTATCCAGGGCTAGGAGGCATGAGTAGGCAGCGGGCTTCTTGTTCTTGCCTGGACTGAATACGAACCATGGTTTCCTTGAAGAGGTATGGGCCAGCAACTGTGCTTTCCTCTGGATATGCTGACTGCATGTGTGCTGCATTCCGTTGTTATACGTCAGCGGGAGCTGACGCAAATTCATGTACACCCACATGCGCGAGTGAAGACTTACTTTGCATGCTGGCATGATACGATCCGCGCACTATCCCTTGGTTTCTATAGGCGTCGTGATGTGCATGGCCGCTTCAGTCCGCATGCATCCGCCCTCTCCCACGGGGTATACTCAGCTTCGGCATTGCCCTCCCCCGTGGAACCCTTGGATGTGTGCTTCATCCGCGCTTCTCATCCGGCTTTTCATTCGCGGGCTAGGAGTCTTCCTATGATACAAAGTCCTGTTTAATGGTATACCCCGGCTGACTAGCTACCCGGCTTCGTCTCAATGTGCAATTTTCCGTAAGGGTATGTTTCCATTTCTGCTTTATGCCAAAATTTTGGCCATTTTTTGGAGCGGATGGAACAAACTGGGATAGGAGCCAGGCCCCCGAAATTTGTTGGCGAGCGGTCCGACTGTGTCGCTGTTTAGATTGCAATGCATGTTTTGGCGTCCAATGTCTGCACAGTGGAGGGTCTAGCCAACCATGTCTTCAGAATGGAAAATAAAAAAAATAAGATGAAATTTTTGTCAACTGTTTTTGGGCCGAGGAAGGTTTATTCTGGTGGAACTCTGTATTATCTGTATTGAATTCTGAGAAGCTGCGACATGGTGTCTCATAGTTAATGTTAGTTATGTTAAGTTTTCATGTGATCTTTTGCGAGGTAGCACTCATTGTCGTGAAAGTTGCATTGCATCTTGGTGGTTATAGGAATAATAATGATATTATAAATAAAAAATCTTTAAACTAAAAAATGAAGTCATAGCTAGTTGGCTATTGGGAGCAAAGCTAGATTTTATCCTAACATGTGCGATTCAGAGATGAGTGCGATGAAGCAGACCAGCTGCCTGGGCTTCGTTGCGTTTGTTGCTGATGTGGTGGAAGCCACCAGTTTTGACGTGACCAACACAGCAAGAGGAGGGCAGGTGGTATGTCGATATGATGCTGTCCCCGAAAAGGTGTTCTAAAGTCTCCACAGATAAGTTGTCAGTGTTTGGAAATGAGAAAACGTCGAGTCCCGGTGCCGTGTTGTTAATGTTGTAGTTTCCTGAGGGTGTTCGTTTAATTTTAAGTCTATTTCAATTTGCTTTTGTTTAGTTGTCAATTGTAGTGGGGTGGCTATTATATTCTCATTCTTTTCTGCATTTACATCGGCTTTAATTCTGAAGTTTTTTGGCTGAGGAATTGAGGGGATTTATTTTTGTAGAAACATAAGGATAAGAACCACACGTTCTGTTAGGGCTGCCTGTGTGAGCTTACTGCCTTCATAAGCGATTGATGGTAGTGGTTCTAAACCTTTGCTCAGACATACCTCACCGTCTTCTAGAAAGCACTAAGCTACATTGTAATGCCAAATCACCTGCAGTAGTGCACTCTTTCGAGTATGGGTTCCGTAAGTGTGGGGTTCATCAGCCGGGCCAGACATTTGTGTGAGATCATCACTTGCCTCAGGGATCTGAATGTAAATGGAGGATGCAGCCCTTTCTCAGAGAGCTGTCTGAGAAATGGTGTCGGGAGGGTGCTTTTCTTTCCACGTTAACCTTTCACTTGTCTCCTCAGCGATGTCACAGCGTTCTGTGCCTAAAGTCCATTTCTCATCTGTGTGATCAGTATACTTGAAAGCTGAGTTGCAGAAGGTGGGTTAAATAGAAACAGCTGTAGGGAGAATTAGATTAATCTCGTCAACCATTTTGCACAGCCTTTAGCACCTGGCTGTGACATACAAACCGTGTCAACATATGCTTTGTGCAGCTAAAGCTTGTTAAAAAAAATGCACCAAAAGATCTGCACCCCCTGCCCTTTATCAAGGAGTTGTCTGACCTATCTATGAAGATGGACAGTAATACTTTGGAGAAATAGGAATTAAAATATATGAATTTGGAATATGCATCTCGTCAGAAATGCCCTTGAGAACGTGTAAACTGATACTTGTAGAGATTTCTTTCCAAGGTTTTTACAGTTGCTTTCCTTAAATATATAGAAGGACTTTCTGTTCTCTGAGAGCTTACTGCAATCTGAACAGGATTTGGTTAATAATATGGTCAGGCTGTGGTTCTGCCTACATAGACAGATATCACAGTGGAACAATGATGTTTCATTAGATGAAAAAAATGAGGAGTAGATTAGATAGTACTATTCAGAAGAAATTCTTTAGGTTCGGCTGATTGTCTCCCTGGAAATATAAATCATGCAAAAGTGCAGGGAATCTGCTCGGGTACCCAAGAAAACCAGATTATTCTGGGATCCATCAATATGCGGATAATTCTCTTGTTTCTATCCGCATAAATGCAATCAGCTACCAAAGCTACCTTCAATTCAAGGAACCTTTTGAAAGCAAAAGTCTGAAGATAATGATTGGAAAATTGAGGCCAGATTAGACAGTTTATTAGGGTGGATAGAGAGATTGCAAGACTCACTTTTAATAATGAACTTGTGTGAATGAAAAAGAGAACTCATTTTATTTTTGATTTTGATTCAGCAGAGGCTCACTAATATTGATTTGGGCTATGCATCCAAAATATTCTACAAACTACTGTTAGATAAATTACAACGAAATACTATTATGACTAAGCCCATGTCACACTGCGACAACCGATGGAAAAGGATTGTAAATGAGGGAGATGTAAAACATCTGCCATCCGTATTGTGTTAAGAGGCGCGATGCATTCAAACCTTCTGTAGCATCACTTGCGATAGTTTTTTAAACTCCTTCTCTATGCCGTCCAGTATCCGCTAGGCATCCGCTCGCGCATTCGCGCAACGTCAAAATACTCAACTCGTTTTCCTATGTCGGGGAAAAACAGACACAGAGGAAGAGCGACCTCAAGATTATCCCGTGGGAAAAAACGAGTTGAAATGTCGTGATATCGAACCGCAGCGGTGCCGAGGGTAGCCCCACGGATTGGCTAGAAGGTATTGAAAGGATATGCATTCACAGTATAAGCATAAAAAAACGGGAAAAAACGTTTTGGATAGGAGATGTATCTACGGATATTTAGGATGTCTGCAGAGATGTCCAGAAGGATGCACCGAAAGGACACTAGGGGCAAAAACGATATTTCCTAAAAACCAAGGGCAGAGAAGCACCTGGAATACTCACTTTCTAGGCCGCAAAGCCTCTGCTGTGCGAGACCTCTCCTCAGCCTATTCATCTTGCTCTGCTCTTCCACAGAATCCATCATCTCCACACATGGATCAACACCATCACTTCCTTTTGTAGCCGCCCATCATCTACAACAGTGCGAAGCCCCCCTCTACCAGGCTCTTTAACCTGCTCTTACAGGAAATAAAAGGAGGCATCCAAGATAGTGTCTGTGTCCGAAGAAGATCGCGAGAAGATCCCGAGTACGGACGTATGAAACAAGCTGATTGGTGGCAGCTGAAGAGGAACGAAGACCCCGTGTATTCCAAGATCTTCAATTGAGGGCATTGTCCAACCAGCCATGTTTGACGAGTTTGTGGAGCGGCTGAGACCAGGTTGACCAAAGCATGAGCACCAACGTTCCGCCCAGCCTGGACCCTGGAGCTGAAGGTGGCACTGACTCTGTACCACCTTGGCCTAGGACCATGTACAGGAAGCATAACAGTACGCCTGCGAGGGCGCCACAGAAACCCATCAGCATTGTGGTCAGAGAAGATGGTTGCAGCCATCATCGAAGAGCTACCTGGAGGAGCTCCTCAGTGCCCCCCGTCCACTAGAAGAAGGCTGGAAGAAAGTTGCAGAACAGTGTATCAGAAGTGGAACTTCCCCCACACCGTCTGAAGCCCATAGATGGGAACGCACGGGCTCTGGAAAAGCTCCAGCCAAGTCAGGGTTCACTTATTCATAACTACAAGGGCTTCTTCAGCATCATCCTCCTTCACCATGGTCGATAGTTGCTCACAAGTTCATCTACACATCGATGTTCAAGGCAACCGGGTCAGCTTCATATGCCCAAGTGTATACAATAGCCAGTCACTCAAGGAGGGGCTGGAACGCAACCTTCATCACCTGGGTTCCCAGATCCACAGACCCCCTGCCCAATGACACACAAGATGTGCCCTAACTTTCATCGTGGGGGATGACGCCTTCTCCCTCACAACCTACCTCATGAAGCACTCCACTTCCAATGCCTCACCGTGGAAGAGAGGTATCTCATCCACTACACAGGCTGTCAGGCAAGAGGGGGGGTGGAGAACGCCTTTTGGCATCCTGGACAACAGGTTCCAGTACTTCTCACAGCTGTGCAGCATCACCTCAGAGACCCAGTGAGGAAACATTTGTGGAAGCTTGCTGGCATCCTGCACAATTCCATGCGCATCCCGCTACCCAGTGTTGCAGAACGAGTTTGTGGACCATCAACAAGGCAATGGGGAATGGAGCCTGTGTGAAATGGAGCAAAGGACAAAAACCCTGGATAAACACTGTGGATGTACAAGGCCCCAACAGAAGCTTCCCGTGAAGGGGAAGAAGCAGCGTAACCTCCTGAGACAACTGGTGCACTCCCCGCTGGAGCAGTGGAGTGGCAAGACAGGCATGATCAGATCTTAATGGATGTTTTCCTTGAGCCTGTCTCATAACAACTGATGGATTGCTGCCATGCTATGTTGAGTGGCCTCTCCAATGAACAGGGCAGTTTAATAAGAGAGTTGTTTTATTGTTGAAATGCTTTGATGAATGATTACATTGTTATTGATAAATAAAGGGCCAAAAGTGTGGCACCTGGAGGGGTGGACCATACAGTCCGCACTATGCTTGCAACTGGAGGCTTATCCTATCCCACAGCTATTACCATCTCCACAGCTTATTCCCTGCCCATCCCACTGCTACCTAACCCATCCCAACAAGCATGCAAAGCGTGAAGACCACTTTCTAAATTTCTCGCACCAGAGACTTTTAGTAAACAAAACTGAACCCATAGTGTGTGAAGCAAGACTAACCTTTATCTACATAACAAACTGTAAAAAAGCCAAAATGACCCAAGTAAAGTGTCCCAAGCAAAGATTAAAGTCAACCAGTAGCAACCAGTCTCTGGTACTCTTCTCAGTCACTCTGAGGTGTGCCCCAGTGGTCTCAGGGGTGACAGGTCCAGGTGTGTGGAGGTGGGCAGTGGCCTGGAGTGGTGGTCTGGAGGCGCCATTGGATGCCCTGCCCCGAGAGGACACACAGGGGATGGTGTTTGGAGACAGCCTCTCAGAGAGCTGGCTCAGTCCCGTTGATGTTGAGATGTCCCCTTCCTCCATGACATGGCGGTGTCAGTCCAAGACCAAGTGACAGAGTGTTCTGAGGCTGGGCTTGGCTGTGAGGGTGGAAAGGAAGGAGGGAGTGTAGTTGGGGCTCGTCTGGTCTGTTTACAGTTGAATGCTTGAGGTGAGGTGTCTGTGGCGTTGGTGGTCTATTGTGGTGTCGGTGCGATCTGTGGCATCGTGGCATCGTGGACCGCAGAGTTGGTGGCGTCATGTAGGCATTGGTGGCCATTCGTGGTATTGGGGGGCATCTGGTGGCATCTAGTTGGCATCAGGTTGGCAAGCATCGGTAGGCAACCTGTGGTGTGCGATCTGTACCAGTTGAACCTGGGATCTGGGAAGAGCTGCCTGTTACTGCTGGAAACTCCTGGATAGCCGTTAAGCCTTGGTAGGTTGAGCGGGCTGTTGAAAGCCTTGGAAGAGGCTGTGGGACATCTACTGGGGTGGAGGAGCAGACCTGGACGTGGTGGAGCGGTTCAGCTGGGGCTGGAGGGTGGTGCAAAAAGACCTGTGATCCTCTCCATTGATCAGCCTGGTACTGGGGATTTCTACATGTCCATGAGAGGGTCTGGTTCACGTAGGTAGAGGAAGGACTTTTGTTCAGAGGATGGTAATGTTGGTAGGTACCAGCTGAGAGAGGGCAGATCTACGCTTTGCTTTGATGATGTCCCTATCCTCCAGTCATGACAGTGTGGCTTCTGTCACTACCTGGTCTGTTCTGCTGCTTTCTGTGGAGGTGGAGCTGGGGGTGGGTGGTGGGTTGTCTTGCTTTGGTGGCAGTGCCTCTTCTTGCTCCAACTGAGTCAGGGGTCCTCCAATTGCTAGCCGCACCACGGGGAGTGCAGCTGTCCGGGGGGGTCTCTGTCATGGAGCGCTCAAGAAGATATCCTGCTGGACACAGGAGCTTGAACTCTGGCCTATGAAGAGGACTGGCTCTCTGTGGGGCTGCCTGAGAGAGTGTTGACGAGGGGGCTGCTTCCTCGGTGGTGGCACCTCCACCCTCCAAGAAAGCTGGCACTTGGCCATCAACATAGGTCTCCACAGTCGAGTGGTAGCTTGACCGCGGCCTGGCAGGACCTTTTGAGGTGCAGTTTCCCATGCATGTGCTTCCACCAGCCGGAGGAGGACTCCGACAGTGTAGGCCCAGGCTACTCCGCCTTCTCTCTCCAAGCCGCTCTGCTTCCGTCTTGGTGTCTCGATACGAGCCTGTGTTCCTTCCGCAGAGGTACTCATTCTACCCTCAGCCATTTGGAGCCACCTGCGCTCCTCATGTTCCTCTCTCAGATTGGGAGTAACTGCTCTCCTCTCCCTCTATCTCGGCGAATGCCTCTTTCTCCCTTGGCTAGGCCTTCCCTGGCCGCTCATCAAGTTAGGGCTTTGAGGCTTCTAGGGGCTGGTCCACCACACACCGGCTGCCCACCAGCAGCAGCACCCCAACCAAGCAGCAGGAACAAGCAGCACCACAGCAAGCAGGACGTAGCAGCACAGCAGCACCAGCAGGTTAGCACGAGCAGCAGCAGCAAGCATGGACCAGGACAGCACTAGCACCAGGAAGCAGCACCACAGAGACTAGCACCAAGGAGAAGTCCGAGCACCAGCACCGTAAGCCAGATAACACAAGGAGCACCAGCAGACGAGCACCTCGAAGCACCAGGACCAGCTAGCTACCATGCAGACGAAGCACTCACGAAGCACCAGCACAGGAGCAGCCGCAGGCAGTAACATGCTACCAGCAAGAAAGCAACCAGCCGAACCTGCAGGAGCACCAGCAATCACCAGCAGAAGCACCGGCATCAGGAGCAGCCCAGCAGAGCAGTCACGCAACCAGCCCAGGGACTGGGGTATGTTGGTGCCTGGTCCTTCCTTGGCTAGGGCTGGCAGGAGTAGGACAGGGCTATCCTCTTCTTCCCATTGGTTGTTTGGCACTGGAGCTGTGGTCTGGGCAGCAGGTCTTTCCTCTGAATGGTGGACCTGCTTGCAAGCTGCCATCCTTTTATTATCCGCGGGGACTGACGCAATGCATTCCTCCCTGCACGCGCACGGTTGAACTGCTTTGCATCTGCTAGCACTTCCACTAGGCACTCCGTCTGCATCCGCGTCATCACTCGGCAATCGTCTGCATTTCTGCTCCTTCCGCTGCAACGTTGTCCGCTTCGCTGTGCTCCCCCAGAAGCCCTGAGATGTGTATCTGTTCCAATCCGCTCCCATTCCACTAGGCTTCCGATTGAGCATCCGCCTTAACATCCTCTCTACGCTCTATCTCCCCGTCCGTTCCTTTTCCGTTGTGTGTCCGCTCTGTTTATGCAAATTTGGGGGCACTGATAACAACGGATGGAACATTTTCTCGTCCGCTGTGTCCTTTTTACATAAGTTTTGCATCCGTCGGCCAATGTGACCTAGCCTTTAGTTAAACAAACTCCATCAAGCTAGGATTGATGGAAAATAAGTATATCTGGCTTGAATGCAGAGGCAAATTGCTGGCTCCTTGTTATCTCAGTTGCTTGCCTGGAAAATGAAACCTATACATTAAATCTGACAAATCCTGAATAGAATTGTGCCAATTTGCATAGGTATCTCAAATCAGCACAGATATTTTTTCTATGGTCACACAGCTTCTGCACATAGGGCAGGGATTTGCAATGTTAAACACTCAAAGAGCCATTTGGATCTTTTCCCACCCCAAAAAAAAAAAACCCACAGAAAGTCATAAAACCTGGATGAGTGTGGCCAACTCGACATCACTCACTCCCACCCAGTCACATGCCTACCCAGGTTTTGTGGCTCCCAGTATTTTCTTTTCTTTGGGAAAAAGGTATATCTCTGCATCTATGTCTCATCTCTCTCCCTCTCTTATCTTTTTCTCTTTTTCCCTCTCTCACATCTCTCTCTCTCTTTCTCATCTCTCTTTCTCCCTCTCTCTTTCTCTCATCCCTTTCTCCCTTTCTCCCTCTCATCTCTCTCCCTCTGTCTGTCTGTCTGTCTCTCTCATCTCTCTTTCTCCCACCTTCTTTCTCTCTCATTTCTTTCTCCCTCTCCCCCTCAAATCTCTCCCCCCCCTCTCTCTCGTGTGTGTGTTCCCTCTTGAACCATTTCCAAAAACAGGCGAGGGTTGGGTTTGGGGGATTTTTTTTGGCTGATGTTCTTTTTTCTTCCTTGGGTGCTTTTTACCATATAATTTAAATCCAGAGTCATTTCAGGTTCCCAGATAAATGAAGCTCTTCTGTCCCCCTGCTGTGACTCCTTGCTGGCTGAACTGTCTGGCCCTGCCAGTTGTCCTCCCCTCTCACTCACTCCTCACCTGCCCTGAGAAGAGAAGGGTGACAGCGGCGGATGGAGACTCACTTTGTATTCCAGAGCGGGAGTTAAGCACCCCTCTACTTGCCTCTTCTTTCACCCTTGTTGGTTCTGCATGCACCGGGGAGACACACGACTTTCTCTCTGCCCCAAGACACTGGCTGTGACAGCTGGGTGGAGAAAAGTTGTGTGCCTCCCCTAGCGGCCAAGGTGCGCACAGCACCAACAAAGGCTGAAAGAAGAGGCAAGTAGAGGGGCACTTCGCTCCCACCCTGGAATACAGAACAAGTCTCCATCCTGCTACTGTCGCTCTTCCCTTCTCAGGTGAGGGGAGGGTGAGGGGTGGGGACAGCCAGTGGTGGGTTATATGACAGGGAGTCACAGGAGAGGGTCCAAAGAGCCACATGCGCCTCTAGAGCCACACGTTGCCAACCCCCAGGCCCCGACATAGGAGCTACCCTATCTGGGATCAGTATCATCCCTTATCCTTGTGGAAATTGGGGACATCTACTCTAGTTGTTCTTACCCAACCGGGTTCCCAGAAAGCAAACACAGACAAAGGCAGCAGCCCGTACCTTTCAAGGTTTAATCATGAATGCTGTTCCTTTACAGATAAAAGGCTGCTTTCCAACAATTATCTCCGACAAGAAAGAGCCTTGCCAAGTTGTTTGTCAAGGCTGCCAAAAACCCAGAGATAAGAACTAATTTACAAGATTCATGAACTAAGATGTCCACCAGTTGAGCTAAGAGCTTCTTTGCTGTCTGCAAAGAATGCTTTTCCAAATCTGGCTTTTATCCTCTTGAGGGAGGGACCATTACCTTGCAGCCTTACTCCAGAGTTGCCTGTGCTGCTGCAATTGTTGTTTCCTCTGAGTAATTCTTTGTGCACGTGCACTTGGCACAGGCTCCTTGGGAATCTCCCCGTCACTGCTGCCAGCCCCCACAATCTCTGAAGGCAGCAGTCCACTCCCTGATGGTTCTGGCCTCTCATCAGAGTCATCACTCTCCTCAGCCATCTGCACCCGCTGCCGGCTAACCACAACAGTAGCTGAGAAGCTAATTCTGGTTCAGATGCAGCTCCCGAGAAGATACTTTGTGGAAGGGCTGCAAGATTTAGGCATTTTTCCCCATTGGCTGGAATTCTTATCCTAACATTGGAAACCCCCCTTGCCTCTCCCCATGAGAAAATACTATGGGTCCTTGCTGCCATTCCATATTTTTTTAATGGACTGAGGGCTTGTTTTTCTTTCTCCTACCCAATGGCTGCTGTTTCCTCCTTGTCAACAAAACAAATATAATGAAACAAAGTTGACATGGTTTATTGTACTGACTAGAGTGCTGATCATTATGCTTCTCCTTTGGCAGATAAACTTGGTTCATGAAAATCTTCAGCAGCCAGAAACAAAGATATTCCTGAGATGGATCAAAGTCCACTTTGAAACTTGGGAGGCAAATACCCTGGAAGTGCCCCAAGTTAATCATAGAATGGAACTGGCAAATTTTGTCCTCTGCATTTAGGGCAAGAAGTTCCATGGAACAGGGGCCTGCTTTACATTGTTGATCACATTGCCTGTAAGACCTCTTCTTGAGACTAATGCTCTCTGGATAAATTGGATTACAACTTCTAGAATCTTCAATCTGCCTTGGAAATGTAAAAGTTGCAGTCTGGGAAATAATGGAAGACTCCAAATTGTGGCAAAGTAGTTTATTATCAGCATATGCAGAACTTGCTTCATAAAAAGTTCTCAGTAGGGTAGGTTTAGGATAGGTTAATCAAAGTTTGCAAACCCAATCTGTTGCAGCAACCGAAATACCTGGGCTTATATATAATGTGAAGCCATATTAAAAACATTCTTTACAGGTAGGATTGTGAAAATGAAGTGCTTTGGATACTGTATAAAGTATTATTTAAATACCATGCATTATTATCCAAAGATGTAATTATTCTGCATGTCAACAGACTAGGTATTTTCAAATGTCAGTATGCTTTAGGAAAGCACAAGCACACAGAAATGTTGATGCTTCAGGGGGATAGAAGTACAATTTTATAGCTACAAGGGAACACAATTACTTGAAAAAACTGAGCATGTAGAAGAGGCAATTAGCTACCACCCAGCTGCTCTACATCTGTTTCATATTGAGTAAAGAAAAATATACTGGCTCAGATTGCTTCCAAAGAGTCACATTGGAGTTATTTTGCTATACAGACCCCCCTGCCCCCACTTGTGCCAATTGCAGCTGGGCATTTTTGAATCTATTTCCCTGCAGGCATCATACCCACTGGGCTGCACTTTCAGGAGAAGAGTCTTTAATCAAGCAGTTTCATTGATCCAGAGTCTAAAGAGACTGTCCATTTCCAATGGAAATTTCCTAACTGTACTTCTATAAAATTACAAGGAAATAGGGAAAGTTCCACCTGGCAACATGAAAACATTCTGAAATTCCAGTATCAAATCTGAGATCTATTGTCAAACTGGTTCTTGAACTGCTAGTGGCCTACTGGCAAAATGTTAAAGATGTCAGTATCCTATAATGGTTGTAATATCCATTTGTGGGGTTCTGGGAGGAAGTAAAATTTTTAACATGCTGGTCTTGAGATGAAGATATATAAACATAAATGTCTATGACTAGTAACAGTAAGATGAAGAAATGAAGTGAAGGATTTCTAGGACTTGCTGTTATCAAAATGGTCCATCAAGGAAACTGAGAGTCTAAGATATGCTTGAATTTGCTTGAGAATATACTCAACATGCATGAGTGCAAGAAAAAGGTACGCCTTGCTTCTAAATAATTAGTAATAACTTTAAACTTCAGTATATGCTTGTGATCTAACATCTTATAAAAGGTACATTCATGCATAACATTATGCTGAAAGGACTAAATACATGATTTATGGTTTAGCACTACCACACTGGGCTGTTCATAGCAAATATGATGCAACCTAAGTTTGTAATTGCAACATATATGGATATGTCACAGAAATGGAAAGCAAAAGGATCATAGTATAAAGTTACATCTACAGATTTAATATAGAAATGTATACGTATGCATGCATAGATATATGTGAGTTACAAGAAATGTGTATTAGAAGAAAGAGAAAGTTTATGATGTAAAATAGGCTCATAAATCGAACTATACTTGGAAAAATAATTCCCTTACTATGAATTCATAGGAACTTTTCTTGTATGACCTATATTCTCATTTCTGTTTTGATGGTATATTATGGACATTTGCTTAATTCTGTTTCCCTTTTCAATAAGTATTTAGCCAAACTTAAAATCTGCATGTTGGTTTTGAGCTGAAACAGCTGAACTGTTCAGGGACAGAGATCATATAATGTACTTTTTATACAATGTTGGAATGCTAACGGTTCTGCCTGGCTCTATAGAACTGGTAACTCTGAAGAGCAGCAGACACTGAACTGTTTCTGTGTTTGTTGCTGTTTGGGCCACCCACCCACCCGGGCTCTTACCTGTCCTTTATTTACTGCTTTTTCAACTTCAGCTGCTTTGCATGGCACAGCTGAGGTTGAACAAGCAGGGAAAAAGAAGCTTTTTGAACGCTGCGCACCTGCGTGCAGCACTTTTTAGCTGTCTGGAAACATAATCACCAAATCGGTAGTAAAGCCTGTTGAATCCCACAAATTTCTTTAGAGGCATGCAGCATAAAATAAAAATATAATAATCAAGCCAATAGTACAACTTCATGAGGCTTTTTGTAATTTGAAAGCATTGTTTGGAAAATACATCAGTTGCAAACAAAGGACAGCTTTTTCCAAATGGAGAAAAAAATCTTTTGAGAGAGATGACATTTGTATATCTCTCAAATGGGGGATTAAAAAAAAGGACATATGACAGATTGATATACATTTCATAAAATTTAAGCTATCTACTGTAATAATTCAAGAAGCCACCGATACTGATAATTTGTTAACGTGTATGTTTATTAAGCTTAATTATTTCCAGACCAACGATCAATGAATTGGAAATCCTACTCTCATATATTCTTGTCCATTCTCCTTGGTGGTTGTTCTTGGGTCTGTTTATTTATATATGTATGGATCCAAACACGATGTTTGATAGTGTCATTAATTTGTGCCTCACTATGGTAGCTGGATGTAGATACTGTGCTGAATATGAATTATGGCTAGTTAAGGCAGTTAATTGCTTTGTTATGCTTGTCAATATGCCTTTTGGATGAAAACTGCATTGATGGCTTAATTGCACAGTCTTTCAACCATGCCTCAAGGTGATGCCCTCCAGATAGCTTAACCTACAATTCAACTTGTGGGAATTGTAGTACAACTCATCTGAAGGGTGCCTATATGAGGAAGGATAATCTAAGTTAAATAACTTGTATGTTCTGAATGTGATGAAACGTGCACTCAGAGAGACAGTAGAGAGGAGCGTTGGCAGCACAGAGTTTTTCCAGGGAGGAAGGAGGAGTACAATCCATCAGAGAGAAGCCCAAATTAAGAGACTGCAGCTCCAAGCTGGAAATGGAGGGTGGGGTGGTGGTAGTGCAAGAGTTTTAGCCACATCCTAGAATCTCTCAGGTTAGATGGTTATAGCTTTAGGCTGGCCAGACTCTGTCCATTAGGAGTAAGCAAATAACTAAATGCCTTACTTTTTAAAAAGTATTGTTTTTTTCTCTGATCTAACTGATTCACTTTGCCATTTCTTCTGCAAGTTAACTTTCTATAAAGTTAACTTTATAATCCAGTCTTCCACTGTAGACATTTCATTGCTTTTCTAACTTTTTGCTTACAGTAATCTTGCCACATATTCCATATACAGTATAATATTAATTCCCCACAATTCCTGTATTTCTTTTCTAATTTTGTCAGTGTATAAGGATTCATGAACTGGAATAGGCATGGCAACAAGTCAGCCAATGGAGACTATTTGGTGACTGAGGCACAGGATTTTTTGTGTGATGGCTTGGAGCCTGGGCGTGGCTTAGCTTAACTGTTCTGTGTATAAAATAGTTCATTTTGTCTTTACTTGAGTGTTCTAGTGCTTGTTTGTGTACTCGCTACTTCTTCTCTCTTCCACATTGCAAGAGCTTCATGGATATTATACACATGCATCATGTTTTTTATTATTGTATATAAAGAAGTTTCTTCTTTATAATAAATCCTGCTGAATTATTTGTTTGTGTGCTGGCTGGATTGCTTCGACAAATTTCTTGTCCATAAAATCCAGGAAAAATAATGGTTCCATTGTGGTTGGAACCACAATGGTTCCTTTGTGATATAAGTCTGTAATATTTTTAGTATCATTCTATGAATTTGTGTCAGACTTTGGTTTGCTTTTTCACAAGTGCATGACAAAAAATCCCCACTTGCTTTTCACACTTCCAACACTGATTTGGTATTCTTGCATATATTTTTGGCAATTTAGCTGGTGTCACGTACCACTGGTACATCATTTTTCTCTTAAATTATAACAAATGTAACACATGTGTGTTATTTAGGAATTTCTGCATGCAAAACATGTGCCCTCTAGTTATGACCTTTCTCTAAGGCTTAATAAGTCCTGGAGAAGGATCATAACTAGAAGACAGCTAAAAATAATCCTTGAATTGAGCTATAATAAGGACCAAAAGCTTTTAAAAACTAAGCCATGCTTTTTATGTGGTGAAATAGTTTTCTCAGGGTGATAAATAAACACTTAAGCAAATTGCTAAAAAAAAGCATTAAAAATGTTGAAGTTTTGAACACAGAGAAAAACTTCAGCTGGAAGGCTTAACACAGAAACACAAGATTATCAGTAAAAATTCTCTGGATGATCCTGGTGACATACAGGGCTGGGATCTTCCCACCTCAAAATTAACAGACAACATACACTTTCCCTTTTATAATATGATAGGTTTCAAACCAAGGACTAGCTTGGGGATAGGCATTATTCATTTATTCAGAGGATTAAGGAAGCTTTTTTTTGACTTGGGAGTTGTAAAGCTTCCCTTTGCAGGAAAACTCTTTTTGCTTATCTCTCTGAAATGTGAAAGGTTTTATTCTTCAAAAAAGGGGAAAATATGTTGGTTAATGTCTTCTGAGTTATAAATGCTTTCCCTTTGGCTTGGAAAAATAAGGGTTAAAAAAGTCCAGAGATATTGAACTGTGTGATGTTTTAATGTGGAAGAGTTTTCACCGTTCTTAATTATTGTAGCAGATGTAACTCTGCTTCATGCTATCTCCATGCATGTTTGTACTTTATCCTGTGCTGCGGCTATTGTTTAGCTATCATTGCATGTGATCTGTTCTGAGTTGCATTTGTATTTTCAGGTTCAAAAGACAGATAATGATAGCAACATGTTTGAGCATGTTTGAATTATATTCAACATGTTTGAATAAAGCAGGTTATATGAAACAAATCATCTAATAAACATTTTAGTAATGATCTAACACTTGGTCTCTAGCCATCCCCATTCCTAAGTCTTGGCTAATGAATGCTCCAGGAGCTATCTAATACAGGGGTCTCCAATCTTGGCAACTTTAAGCCTGGAGGACTTCATCTCCCAGAATTCCCCAGCCAGCTTTGCTTATTATTATAAAAGGGAAAGCTTTGCGGGCTGGGGAATTCTGGGAGTTGAAGTCTGCCAGGCTTAAAGTTGCCAAGGTTGGAGACCCCTGATCATTCTATTTGCTCTGGGCCATTCCTATCCCTAACTTCTAGCTGGGGTATGCAGGATGTCAAACTCTGTTACTGTTATCAGTCCTCTAACAATCTTCCACATAGTGACTAAATTAATGGACCAGCAAAATACTGTGGACATAATATATTTAGATTTCAGCAAGGCATTCAACAAAGTAG
>BHFT01028923.1:0-16244 GCA_004320025.1 Laticauda laticaudata | reverse complement strand
TTTCTGAGTTGGTACAGAAAGAACATTCTTTGTTGTGCTTTTTTGATGACGTTTTTGATGTTAGGTGTCCATTTTAGGTCATGTGATAGAGTAGAACCTAGAAATTTGATGGTCTCTTCTGTTGATACTGTGTTGTCTAGTATTGTAAGAGGTGGTAGTATGAGAGGGTTTCTTCTAAAGTCTACCACTATTTTGACAGTTTTGAGTGTGTTCAGTTCCAGATTGCTCCAGTTACACCACAAGGCAAGTTGTATAACCTCCTGTCTGTATGCAGATTCGTTGTTGTCTCGAATGAGACCAATCACTGTTGTGTTATCAGCAAACTTCAGCATTTTAACAGATGGATCGTTTCAGATGCAGTCATTGGTATATAGGGAGAAGAGAAGTGGAGAAAGCACACAGCCTTGGGGGCCCCCTGTGCTAATTGTACAGGTATCAGATATGATTCTGCCTAGCTTTACCTGCTGCTTCCTGTCTTTTAGGAAGCTTATGATCCACTTACAAGTGTGTTCAGGTCCCGCTAGTTGGTTTAATTTACTTAGAAGAGTGTCTGGAATAAAACTTATTGTCACCACTTTACCTTGAAATACTGTATGGTTCCTACAAAAAAGAGTAATATAATGATGAGGACAAGCTTTCTTCTAGGGCCCACCTTGTACGCATCTTTGTTACCACACAACAAACACTGAAAACATATTTGTCCAGCTACAAGTGGGATCAAGTGCACAAGTCTATTAGAAATTGAAAAATAATATTGATTAATTGATAGTTTGTTCTGTCACACATAGTCTCCACAATTTTTTCATCCATACTCTACACAAAATTAAAATATATATATTTTAAAAAACCTGAGAAATTAACTTGCATGCTCTCTTCTGAAGACAAGAAAACTGATTTCTCAATTTCATTCCAAAGTTCAACTGTAAAAGTCCTTTCCCTTAAAGTACTTGTTTGGATGACTGGACCCAGGAGTTAGGCAAATCAGAAATGCGAGAGTTCCTTACATTGGGGAAATTTTAAAAAAATAAGAAAATGATTGGTCCAAACCTTACTCACTTTCTGGAAGCAGCTTAAAAGGGAGCTTGGGTTGCAGGTGTCGCTATTTTTTATTTTTATTATTACAAAGGGTATAAAAACACAGTCCTATTGAAATGCCAGGTTTCTGAAATGTAAAAAAAACCAGACCAAGATAAATCACTTCAGAATTTTTTCTGCCCTTAATGTAATACAAGGGTGTCAAACTCACACCATCCTGGTGGCATCATGTGACGTATCATGATTTTTCCCCCCTTTGCTAAACCAGGCATGGGCATGGGTGCACATGATGCACATGATGCATCTGACCTGTGGGCTGTGAGTTTGACAGTCCTGATATAACATATAAGCTGTATGGGCCTCTCCTCTCACATCTGCTGTTGGATAAAGGACTTTCTTACTAACAGGTCCCAAACTGTTAGGATTGGCAGCTATTTTTCCTCCACTCTATGCTCTAGGCACTGGCTCTCCACGAAGAGCCCCTTTTGTATTCACTCGTACACCAAATGACTGCACTGTCCTCTTGTCGCCACTAACTCTATAATTAAAAAATTTGCAGATGGACACACCATGTTGGTGGGAACTCATATGCAGAAAAAAAGAAGAAATAAAAAAAAAAAAACCCCGAAAAAGAAAAACCCAGTATAGTCAGAGGTTCTCAGAGTGGTCTTGTGGTGCAAGTGTAATAACCTTCGCCCTGAACCATCAAAAAAGACCAGATAATTGATTATAGACTTCAGAGATGCAAAGCAGAGCCCCTCCCACTATATATCCATGGAGATTGTGTGGAAAGAGTCCATAGTTTTTAAAATTTTCTAGGGAACTGCATATTTCTGAACAACTTTTACTTGGTCACTGGGCACTATTTGTGACAACCTCACTATGGCACGTGCAAAGATAGGCCCAAGCAGTGCCCTGCACTTTCGAGGGCTGCGAAAAAGAAGTGGTGCTGGGTAAGAAGTTGCTGGTTCTTTTTACCATTCTACCCATCGAGAGCATTATTGCGGGCGGGGATACTGTGTCGGAAAACGATGCGTAGGTATACGGAACTGCTGGGAGTTTGCAATGCTGGGCAGTGCGAAGCTGAGGGAAGCGAATGTGTTAATGCTCACCAGAGGACGGGTACTGAATATGAATACAGCACCAAGAAAATCATACAGTTGCTCTCTTTCTTCTTTGGAAAGAGATTAGTGAAGACGCAGACTCCTCTCTAGAGCACAAAAAATCTCCAGACTATTCTCATCCTGGTCATTCATATTTCAAATTGTTACCATCAGGGAGACAGTTATAGATTAGGTTGGTGGGTCTTAAAATGAAGGACTAATCAGATGAGAAATGGTTTTCTGCTCGAGCTCCAAGACTAATGAGATTGTCCTTGAATCAAACAGTAACATTTCGGGTGATTTAGTGTCTATGCTTGAGTATGCGAAAGTGGGCATTTAGTTGAGTGAACTATCTCAACTAATATTAGAGTGTTTTAAATAGGTTTTAGGAGAGTAAGGTTTTTAATGTTATTCATATATTATGTTAGGAATATGGAAACACCTAACAGGTATTTGGGGTTTAGAAATATATAAACCAAGGATTTGAGAACATTAATTAAATTGCATTGTGCTCTTTAGGGAAATCGGGCAGAGCAGATGCATAAATTTGGGTGTGGTTGGTCTCAAATGAGCCTTAAGGAATGGAGCCAGAAACCTGATTATGTGAGCTTAGTCTGAGTCTCAGAAGAGAGTTGAGTGTATCTTTATTCCTTCTGTTGAAAGTAATTGATGTTGCTCCATTTTTCCTAATTGACTGGATTTAAATGTAATGTACTGGAATTTAATGTAGCTGATACTTACTGTTTTTGACACTGGACTTTGTTACTCGGAATATCCCTGGATTGAAAAACTGACTGATTAACCTGTGAATGACTTTTGGGACTGCTTTATTTTAGACTTTGCTAAACCTTTCTGGAGTAAAAACCTTCATTAACTGGACAGTGTATCTGTGCACTGAGTGGTGTAAGTCCGAGTTAATATTCCAACACTCTCTCTACATAATACGTGACTTACTGTCATCTATACTCTCTTAATAGCCCTGTTATGCAACTCATTCTCCTCACGGGGAATCTACCTCAAACAATTATACTTTAATTATTTTTACTTTTTAACGATACTGTGTAGAGTAAGCTTTCAAAATTTATTGTATTTTGGAAATGCAATGACAAATAAGGTATTATTCTATTCTATTCTATTCTATTCTATTCTATTCTATTCTATTCTATGTACCATGGAACACAGTGAAGACAGTCATCATTTGATGAAAATGTGACATTACCAACAATGACATTACCAACTGGATGTCCCTTAAAACTGATGAGAAAACAAGAAAGCTATTCTGGTAGGCTACCAAGAGGCCTATAGCAACATTTCAGGAGTTGCAAGAATTTCTTACAAGTACTAGTTGTGTACTACATGTCACAATGTGATCATACCTTTTCTTTTAAATTAGCTATTAATCACATATATACCCTGCCACAATCATGAATAACATATAACAAAGCAACTTATGCACTGAATATCAAAATATTGTGCAGTCTTGGGTAAAAGTGGGGATGGGGTGGGAATTTAAATTTTTTCAAGTTTTAAATAAAACTGTCTCTATCTCCAAGTATTCCTCAGGTTCTTGATGCAATGATGTCAACTCATAAAATATTTCTATGATCTTTTTAGAGTTGCCAACAGAGAAAGAAAGGAAAAGGGATTTGAAAGAGCAGTCAGCAGCTTGGAAATTGACAGTGCATTCCATAAATAGTTTTCAAAGATAATAACTAGATGACTGAAGTTTCTGCCATGCAAAATTCTAACTGGAGAACATGATTCTTGGCTATGGATGTATCTCATTGGAGAATATGAATTATGATAACTGAAGGGATGAGGGAAAACCAGGGTCAAGGGTGACAATGAATTATGTGTCACAGAGTCAGCTACATCCAGGCAATACCAGACATATTATCCCCAAATAAATCCTTTTAAAGTTTTGGAAGTTTGGCTTGAGACACATGATTTAATTGGGGTACCTGCCAGAATACTGACAGCTAGCCAACTCTGAGACACATAATGGTCTAAAAAGACCATGATGCAGTTTACAAAACAGCATTTTCTGTACTTATGTAATACTGCTAAACTGCTAAAAAGTACCTTAACTTCAATACTGAATCCATTTACAATTTTTAGTACAAATTTAAAGACCAAAACATATTTCTGCAATTCTGAATTGAGCATTACACTAATTCAGATTCTTGAATTTGGCTTACTTGAAAGTCTGCACCTTAAGGAAGATATAGAGCAAGGAAGGCTACAAAATTGGCAAGAAAAAAATGAGTAGGTTGCTGGAATAGTGAAGTTGCCATGCTAGGACAAGGAAAATTCTTCAATTTATCAAGGGAAAGATTTGTGGTGTTCATAGTACTTTATTACTGATGAAGGAGAGGAATACCCTTTGGATTAAACTGGAATGTAGGAATTCATAAAGTTCTTTGAGAGATATATTCATTCATACTCTTAGGTTGTCTGATAACTGAAAATATACCACACCTTACCAAAGAGAATTTCTCTAAAGTTCTCTTCATCTTTGAATTTATTTCTCATGCATTTTCCCCATCAACTTGTACAACTCGAATTTTTCTGTCCTGCATTAGATCTCATATCCTAGTGTTTGTTTCTATTGCAAAGGGACAGTTTATGAAAAAGTGTATCCAGGTTGCAACATAGAAGCCAGTCCTGAATTCAAGAATTGTTCCCCCATCAAATATTTTCTTAAGTAAGGTCTCTTTTAGCTCTTCAAAAATGTGTTTCCATGAAAGCCTCCTGCCAAACCTTCCACCAAAGAGCAAATTTGCTTCTTCCAGGGGCAGGAAGTTAAAAAAAATCCTCATACTTATAGTTCTGAACATTTTTCAGCTTCTACTTACATCATTAGGGAACCATAAATAGACACCTAAGCAGTAGCCTAGGTACAAGAAGGCTTGCTTTGAATCTGAGTAAATGTTTGTTTGCTTCTCTCATACAATAACCTTGAACAATCTCCTTAACAAGCACATTTTGTAACAATCTCACTCCCTTCGTGGGCTGAATGTCCAATTCACTTATCTCTGTTTCTCTTCCTCTGGCATTTCCATTCACTGTTAGTAAGATTCACGGAGCAAGCTCCTCATCGATGAGATTTCCAGTTCCTTCTCATAATTCCCAATTGATTTGATTCCGTTGCACATGTGCACAAACATGCACACAAGCTGTCCACTCTTTTATCTACAGGGAGTTGAAGTCTAACAGGGTATGGTACTGCAAGGAAAAGCCTCAAGTTCCGTCCCATTCTCCCCCCCCCCCCCNGCCTCAAGTTCCGTCCCATTCCCCCCCCCCCCCGTTTAATTCATGTTCACAAGTAACTTTTTTACAAGGCTATGGAGGGGAGGGCACTATCCTGCTACTTTCAAATGCTGGCCTTCCCTCTTTATTCTCTCCCTGTTCTCTCTCTCTCTCACACCCACCTTCTCCTTAATATTTGACCTACTTAGACTTGGTTAAACTATTAGCTTAAACCAAAAGCTTTCTCAAGAACTACAATTTAACTCTTTAATTTTGCAATCTGCAATTTATTCCTGTTTGATTGGCACCAATTTTACTTCAACTGACTGTGTTGAAAAAACAACAAAGATTCATATCAAATAAAGGGATGCTTTTTATTACTTATCTTCACCTAGATTTTATTTTTTAAACACCATTAAAATTAATTAATAATTGTGTGTTGATCTGCCCAAGATGATGATTTAGTTTGAAACATAGATGTAATAGATTTCTTTCAGCTAGTCATGTTGAATCAATCAAGGTGCATTAATTTAATTCAGAGCATTGATTTAATTTGGAAAAAGGCCAATTTTTAAACACAGAAATTTACATTGTCTTAAAATTACATTGATTTAATTGGGAAATTTGATCTGAAGGGTTTAGATATAAGTCTCCTTCAAACAGAATATGTTCATATGCCTAGAAATTAAAATATGATAATACTTAACAATCAAAACTCCCACTCATCAATTTCTTCTATACATAAGACAAAATCTTTTAATTTTTTTAAAAAAGTTTATGGTCTTTGGTAATATCAGTGATAATATAATTCCTGCATGGATGAAATTATTAAACCAAGGACAGCATCAATAATTACGTCTTGGGAATGGTCTGCAAAGATCTAGACCAAAACATACTGTGATTGAATTTCAATGATCAAAATCCTGCTTTGGTAAAACTGATAGATGCAATGTGCAAAGTACTGCACATTATGCAAATTATCCATAGCCTAGCAATCTAGCCAGATAACTACAGTACTTTAAAAATGGTATGCTTTTTCCTATTTCTTCTTGTTTGAAAATCATGCTTGCATGTTTTGCTGAATGTTAGGAAAATGTTCTAGGTAACATGCATTTCATTTAAAAAAAATGTTAAGAGAATTTATTATCTATCCAATTTCTATGAAAGGAAATACTATTAAATCCTTTGAAAATATCTTATGGCTATACTTTCAGAAGCAGATTCTTGAATAAACTGTTTTTTAGTTATTTCATGTAGCCTAACATTGTGGATCACATTATGCAGTAGCTAAACATTTTCTTGAACAGTTAGATATGGAATAAAGAAACTAGCTTGGCTGAGATCATTGAAATCTACAGATGAAACTCAGAAAATTAGAATATTGTGCAAAAGTTCATTTATTTCAGTAATGCAACTTAAAAGGTGAACCTAATATATGAGATAGATAGACTTTCATTACAAGCAACGATAGCTTCAAGCGTGATTTGTCATCACCATTGACGACTGATTATGGTTTCCAGCTCATGAAAACCAAAATCACAACTCTCAGAAGAATTAGAATGTTTGTTGAAGGTTTCAATACTTTGAGGCTCAAAGTGTCGCCACTGCTCTAATCAGCTAATTAAAGCCATAATACCTGCAAATGGGTTCCTGCGCCTTGAAATCGTCCTCTCAGTCTGGTTCAGTAGGAATCCCAATCAATGGGAAACCGACTGTGCTGACCTGACAGTTGTGCAGAAAACCATCATCGACACCTCCATAAGGAGGGAAAGCCTCAAAAGCGTAAATTGCAAAGAAGTTGGATGTTCCCAAAGTGCTGTATTCAAAGCACATTAACGACAAAGTTATGTGGAAGGGAAAAAGTGTTCGAAGAAAAGGTGCACAAAGCAGCAGCGGGTGACTGCGAGCCTGGAGGGATTGTCAGGAAAAGGCCATGTTCAAAAGTGTTTGGGGTACTTTCACAAGGAGTGCGACTGCAGGCCTTTAGAGTCGGTGCCCTCAAGAGCCACACACACAAACGGATCTGGACCATGGGCTTCAAATGTTGTAATTCCTCTTGTCATCCGCTCCCTGAACAACAACCAACATCCAGAGCATCTTACTGGGCTAAAGAAAACAGAATGGTCTGTTGCTCAGTGTCCAAAGTCTCTTTTCTGATGAAAGCACTTTTGTATCTTCATTTGGACAACGGACAGAGTCTGAAGGAAGAATGGAAAGGTACACACTGCAAGATGCTTGAAAGTCTAGTGTGAAGTTTCCACCAGTCTGTGTTGATTTGGGGAGCCCATGTCATCTTTCTGGCTGTCTGGTCCACTGTGCTTCATTAAGTCCAGGGTCCAATGCAGCCGCTCTACCAGGAGATTTTGGAGCGCACTTCCATGCTTCCTATCCGCAGCTGAGCTTTATGGGGAATGCTGACTTCATTGTTCGCAGCAGGACTTGGCAACTGCCACACTGCCAAAGCACAAAACCTGGTTCAATGAGGTCCGAGGGATTACTTATTGCTTGATGGTCAGCAAACTCACCTGACCTGAACCCCATCAGAGAATCTAATGGGGAAGCTATAGATCTTGCCAACGAGGAAAGATGAGATACATGAGACGAACACATGCAGAAAGGGCTGGAAGGCTCGCTATTGAAGCATCCTGGTCTTCCATAAACACCTTCAGTGGTGCCACAGGCTGAACTAGCTTCCATGCCACGCTGCATTCGAGCCAGTACATTGCTGCAAAAGGCGGCCCACGACCAAGTACTGAGTACATATGCATGTTTATAACTTTTCAGAGGTCTGATATTGTTCCTTACTGTACATCCTTGTTTTCTAATTTTATTTTTGTTCTTTTGAATTTTTTTTTTATGTAATTTTCTACAAGACAGACATAAATACAAAACATAAAAACATCTGCTCTCATATTATACTTCCGTGTGTTTCGGTTGCGTTCATCAGTTTTTGTGCATTTCATTTTGGTAGTCCTCACAGTTATACCTTGCATAACATTTCATGATTATCATCCCATATCTCACATATTACTCAAAAAAGAGAAAAAAAAATTGTTTTGACTATACTTTTAATTCATTCATTCTTGTGAGATATCAATATCTTTAAACAGTTTATTCTATAGCAAATCATAATACTCATAAACAATCATATCCTAGGAAACCTTTATAGATATCAAGTATTAATGTTCTACCTTATCGTATTTTTATCATCTAGCCACTTGATAAAGAAGATCCCACAATTTCAATAAAATTTGTCTTTTATTTCTTTGCTCTCTAATTTCACATGTCAATTCTAGCTTCATTCCTCAGCACCATTTCCAATCATTTTTCTTAATTAATTTCTTCCTGTACATGGTAATTCGCTTCTCATTCCTTCAAATTTTTAGCATAATACAATCCTGCCGCTGTTAATACAATTTCATATCAAATATTTCAAATCATTATTATATGTATCCGGTAAAATTCCAATAAAAAAATCTCTGTTTTCATTTGACTTGCAATATAATATTCTACATTTTTCTGAGATTGTGCATTTGGCGGTTTTTCCATTTGAGCTGTAAGCCATCAATCACTCAATTATGAAAATAAGGCTCTTAAACTATCTTGCTTTTGCATGTAATGAGTTCTCACTCTCATATTATAGTTCACCTTGTCTATCTCATATATTAGTTTCACCTTTTAAGTTGCATTACTGAAATAAAAGAACTTTTGCATGATATTCTAATTTTCTGAGTTTCACCTGTAACTGCTTAGGTGATTCAACTACGCTACCCACAATAAGCTTTTCTTCTTTGGTTTTGTCTTGCTTTCTGTTTCAGTCAACCACAATGCCCTAAGAATTGAAAGACTGTCTTTCTCTTTGTCTTTGTGCTATGACCAAACCTGGCAAAGAGAAATGAAAAAGGAAATGAGTGCCTGGGGAAAAAAAGGAAAATTTTAAAAATAAAACAAGGTGTAGTCCCTATGGCAACACTCTCATTTGGGCACCAATGTGCAGAAGGACACAATAAATTAGTAAAAGAAGTACAATTTCTGCAACACTGGGCTTAATACATTAATTTAAGTTATAACATTGATTTAACCCAAAAAGAATTACTGGATAGATTTGCTTACTGAACACATAAAACAATTCATGCATATATACTGAATACAATAATATAGTTTATGCCATTTATTTCTAAAGCCAAGGACTAATGCTTTTTGTTGTTGTTGAAAATTCATATTATTTACTTTCAATTCAGGTAATTGCACTCTACACAAAAGAATCTTCACGATGTACTTCAATCTCTGCGACTCAAAGGCCTAGTTCTTACAATCAAAAATGTGGTGGTAAATCTGTGTCACAGCTATACCACTTCAGTCTGAAGATGAGAGCTTTCATTAGTCCAATATATAGAATACTATCAAGTTAAGAGCAGAAGGTTGTGGTAGAATCTTTATCCCTGACATTTAATTTTCTTGTGTAGGGTTACACACTTTTTGTTTTGGTTTTTGGCATAGAAAACTATATTTAATCACTAGTTCATATCAGAAAAAATCAGAAAGGAGATTTCTCAAAATTGTTTTCATATCTTTACTATATGAAGGAGGGAGGAGGGAGGGGGGAGGGAAGAGGAGGAGAGAGAGAGGGAGAGAGAGAGAGGGAGGGAGGGAGGGAGAAAGAGACTCCACATTTCCATTCCCGTTTTTAGTCTGATGGCTCCACCCTGTTGCTTCATGTTTGGGACAAAGGAGAGCTATGCTTCTACAGGGAACATTCTCCTTGAAAGATATTTGACTGAACTTGTAGTTTTCAAGAGTGGAGACATTGAGAACTAGAAAAGAGCAGTGAATGGGGAACTGCTGCTGCAAGAAAATAGGTTCATTAAACTTGTAAAAACCTTCTCAGTAAAAAAATTCGAGTCATCCAGAATCTTACCATGTGTCATTCTATGTAGCACCAGGGGTGGGATTCCACAGGTTTGCACCTATTCGTTAGAACCAGTTGTTACCATTCTAAGCAGTTTAGAGAACCGGTTGTTAGAAGAAATTCCTGACCTAATCCTGTAAGGAAGGCAGGGAGGAAACATTCTGGGTTGCTTACAGAAACTGCCTCTCCATTAAGCCTTATTACATTCTTGGCAGGACTAGACTTCCTGTCTCTGGAATTTCTGTAGTTTTTTCCCCCTCCTTTGCTGGTACTTTGCTTGTGTGGAGTGACCATTCAAAGTTACAATGACGCTGAAAAAAGTGACTTATGACCATTTTTCACACTTACGACTGTTGCAGCATCCCCATAGTCATGAGACGCCAGGCGAACAGATGCGTGCCTCGATGTAAGTGATATTGAGTTGGCCATGCCCAGCCAATAACCTGACCACCAAGCCATGCCCACCAACTAAGCCACGCCCACAGAACCAGTTGTTAAAAAATTGAATCCCACCTCTGTGTAACACTGTTTGATTAACTGTTATTATATCGGTTGTAATTGTAAACAACTATTAAGTATTTGGTATTGTTGAAAAAGTAAATAGCTATATTTAGATTTAGGTGTTATGTGGAATAATAGCTTACTAGAAAGCAACATTAATTGTATTAAAGTTGCTGGTGATTTATTTGTATTTCCTGCACAAAAATATGTTAAACTTCTATGTTTTGTGAAATAGAAAAATACTCTTGGAAACTGGAAAATGTCAGAAAGAGGGTTTCTGTGTATTGCTCTCTTAACAAAAAACTTTAGCTTTTTCCTTTACAGTTGCATCTTTCAATAAAGGATGCAGAATTGCCAGAAACAAAGATATGCTCTTAAGTGTATTTGATCTTGTACTTTATTATTTCTCTTGCTTACAAGGTGTTTATTGTTTCTCGATATTACTTTATTATTTCCATTTCTTATAAGCCATGTAATCTTGAAAAAGTCCTTAAATAAATTTAAATAAAAGTTGCTAAATGTATTTTTCATTTGTGTTTCACCATGTGAGCTGGAAGCAGATAAAAAACCACCAAAAGATTCATTGATCCAAGGAAAACAAGGCTTTATTCAGGTGTCTGCAGAGACGGGTTCCCTCAGGCATTGATGGAACACAGAGCAAAATTCAGGCAGCATTTTTATACCCTAACTGTTCGCCCCTCGTACGAGGGCTTGGCTCACATTCTTTCTGTTTTCAAATTGACACATATATTTCGAAGGTTCATACTAGCTCCCTATCTAGCAANCATATATTTCGAAGGTTCATACTAGCTCCCTATCTAGCAAAAGCAGTTACATGGTTTCTGACATCGCAGCACTTTATGACAATTCCTCATTGTTCCAGCCTTATCTTGTTTTTTTCCCTTGTGCACAAACGGGAACACTTTCTTATTTAGCAAAGCTACTGAGTTTGAGACACACTTCCTTATTTAATTCAATGGGTCATCCAACATGACTTCGGTTCTGCTCACAACCATGAACACATGAAGATTTTAATGGAAAAATAAGTGTTGTATGCAAGAATGAATGTACCAAGGATGGGTTGATTCATGAACTATGAAGGATTTAGTAACTACAGACACTAGGAATCAAAAGCTTTGCAGTGAAATAATTGAAAATAGTAAGCTAATTAGGCTGAGCTTATGCGTTCAAAATTCATGACAATTATCAAGGAGTGACTTTGATGTTGTGATACTCTGATAGCAAGGGCAATCTAAAAGTTTGCCTATTTAGTGATAAATTATAGTTTGCATAACAATATTGACAGTAGTGTAAATTGGAATTATTAAGAAAACTTGTTGATAAAAATATTAAAGTCTACCTGGATATGTTGGGAAATCTCTGAGACTTTACAAGAGACATCACATTGACAACAATGATATGCTTTTTCAAAGCCCTAGACTCCCAACTGTAAAATAATGAAAGTGAAAATATCATCCTTACAGAGATTTGCTTTCCTGGATTTCAGGTCTTGCAAACATTCCAAGGACAAGGCCTGTGGGGCAATCATTTGAAGAACAGCTTGACCATACAGTTAGAAGTATTAATAATGAAGGTAAGGCTTAAATATTTTGAAAGCAAAATAGAAAGGTAAGACCCAGTTGTTTGGAAAAAGTAAGGATAATTTAAAAACAGGCCTAAAGAAGACATGATAGTTACAGACTATCACTGGTGTCACAAGAATGAGCTTCCAAGAAGAGTGATGAAATATAGTTATATATTTCAGTTAACAATAGTTAACAATATAGTTCAATTCTGAGGAACACTAGAATTAAAGGAAGGTTATGGTGTTAAAGAAGCATGACTGTTAATATATCTCCAACAAAATGCTGTCCTATACACTCTTTTTTGATGTAAAATATTGAAATGGAATCCAACAAATTCTACATTTTTTGTTGCTTAAAGCCCCTTGACATTATTGGTAAAGAAGTTAAAACACTTTTCCATTGTCAAGGCAACATAAGAAGCTCTAATTCTTTATTCCACTCATTTCTTAGCATCAGCTAAGCATTTCTTAACATTAGCTAAGAAATTGATTTACCAATAACAAATATGTATAGAAATATTTTTTAGATTTGCAGATCTTAACAAGATGTTAAACAATGCTACTGGTCCAAATAATGTTAGCAAATGTTTGTAATTATAATTATTGTGATAGAGTTACATCTGGTAGACACATAATATGATAAAAATTTATCCCACCATCCAAGGTAAATATCCTTGTGTTGTCCCAGCCAGTCTATGGGAATTGGATAGTTACTTAGGAATTATGAGCTGTATAGCTTTATGTTAAAGGGTAATCCTGGAATGTACGTTTCATATGTCATGTGGCCGAAGAGGAAAAAATGAAGTAAAAAGGGAAGACAAAACAAAAAAACATCTTGTAATCCTGATTGTTCACTATATTGACACCTCGAACGGCGTGGGGGGGATGGTTTCCCCTCATTCTTTGTCCTGAACTCTCCTAATTCATGGCAACTTCTTTTCTATCACTACGCAGATGGTTATGGAGGTAACCATCTTTTACTACAGGGCAGATAATACACTAAGGATTGGTCCATTAAAGAAGAAACTTCATTCACAAAAGTGAGTTATGGAGGGGATACCTGATGAACTACTAAAATGTAATGTTGTCCTTGTTGAGTATTATCTATCCTGCATGCTGTAACAGTTTAATCCACCTCTGTGGCAGAAGGCAGAAAAGGTCAAAAAGATGCACAGTCACTTACCCAATCTGTATAAACTGTTAATTTGGGATTTGGGGATAAAAGCAAAAGTAGTATTGAAAGCCGGAGTGAATATGTAATGTTAATCTAAACCTGCACTTCCCATCTTCTCTCTCTGAGCACAGAATTTTGTACATGCTTTTTGCATGGTGGCGAGGGGCGGAGATTACCCCACATGCTGACAAAGAGAAGATTTTCAACCCACACCCATCCCCTCTTCTCTGCTCATCTGTAACTTCCTGCTATCTGCTATCAGAGACTCCCATTTTGCATAACAAGGAGTTAGAAATTCCCCAGTTTCCAAAGGAAACTCAAACCTCTGTTCTAAACCTTTACAACATGCAGTTGGAAAGTTTGAGAAATTTGTTGTTGGTATTTTAAAAACGGAAACAAAAAGCCTTATTCTGCTCTGCTTCATCTGGAAGACAAAGCCATAAAAGAGACCCTCTCAGTCAATTTACAACTGATAAAAGACAGCATTGAAGTTCCAGGAAGGAGGCAATTCCCCCTTTTTCTCATCAGTGAAAAAAGTTGCTGTTGTCTCAAATTACCACTCGTAACTAAGAAAGAACTAATTTGTAAAACGCAGAGGAGTGGGGCAAGGTATATAGCTCAACGCATCCCGTGTATTTCTGATCGAGCCAAGTTCTCACAAACCTTTCCAAATGCAAATGAGTTATATCTTCAGTAATAGTCTTGTCTATCGGCATAATTGTCAAGGAGGTAACTAAGTACTTATGCCTGCTCATATGCTCGACGCCTGAAAAAGCTTGGTGCATTTAGTTCCAGGCTCAGAGGCAGATAAGGGAGGCCCTGCTCCACACTATTAGGTAGCATACACACTCTTGGCCAGTTTATTGGGGGGATCATAAATCATATAGTGAAGGACATTCTTCAAGCAATGGAGTACCATTCCCTCCACATAGTTATATCAGGGGCTGTATTGCAGAGTTTACAAGAATATTCATAACAGAATATCAGTAATATCTGTTTTAAAAGGCCTAACGTTTCTTTATCTCTCCTATCTTTACTAAAAAATATAAAACATAACACAGCCACAGTGTCTGCAACTTACTGAAGTATTTTTCCTAATGAATTTTTCCCTTCCAGCGAAATTGGCTGACACTCAACTATTAGCTTACAGCACCATCTGAACTAGGCAATACATTCCTTTGGGCAATCAGCAAACTTCATAGCCACAAGGCTTGCCCCCCTAAAGAGAGAAATCAGACTCAAGTAAAGCAGCCTATATCCCGATCTGGTGGTCAAGAAGAAATTTACAGTGAAGTTAAACTATTCTTACCATTTTTTCCCTTTTCAAGAGTAGGCAAAGAAGTCCCCCCCATCTTTTTTTCTTCACCCCACTGCTACATCTGGAGCTCAGATAAAAATCTCCCTGATTTTTTCAATACATGTTTGATAATCCCTTTTTTGAAACCATTGTGGATAATTTAATCAATTTCATTCAAAGGTCCCAAGAGTAACTGCAACCTAACATGGGCATAGCAACAGCGTCTTCCTGACCTTCTGCTGCCACCTTGTGAAGCAAGCTACAATTATAGGCATATTTCTCCATTCCACCCTTAAGTCTTCAGCCTATCCAATTTTTCTATATAATCTTTCTCCCAATTTTTAAAATTGTGTTTCCTCATAAAGTCAAATTGGCATGGAAAAAAGAACTGAATCTTTTTTAAACATTATTTTATCATATTTGGTTCCTAATAGTCCATCCAATAAAAGTGCCCAAATTAGAAAATTAACACTAATTGTTGGCTTACACTATTTAATATGATATAAATCCAATTTGGAAAACCATCCCACATTAGTTGGTAATGCATTTTATGTAAAGACATTCCTTGAAGCAAAGAATCTCATAGAAATTTTCTCAACAAAGAATTTATTTTCTGAAAATATCTGCCAGAATGTAAACTGCAATTCCTCTCAGAATATAATTTCATCTGGAAATATCATTTATTTTGAAAGCATTCACCTTTCCCCAAAGAGTAAGGTTTAATGACTCTCATCTATCAATATTTGAAGAAATTTCACCATATATTTTATTTTTATTATATGTTGCTTACTGAGTTATATCCTCCTGTATAGACATACCTAGAGATTTAATGAATTTGGTACAAATACACAATTGATATTTCTTAAATGAATGGTAATAAAATTTTCATCTATGGATATAAGTTTTGATTTGGACCAGTTAATAGGCTAATATTTTGCTAAAGGCATCTATCTTTTGCAGCAATTTTGGATAGTAGGATAAATATAATTTTAATGGCATACGCTACTATCCCATTGTTTATTAACATTCATTAACTGATCTGAAAACAACTTTGAATATTTTTACTCTGCTTTTCAGTTTAGTTAGGTGGCATAACCCACATAACGTAATCTGATTCGGCACCAGCTATAGAGGATCAGAGTCCTAGCAATGCCATATATACTGCTCAAAAAAAATAAAGGGAACACTTAAACAACACAATGTAACTCAATCACACTTCTGTGAAATCAAACTGACCACTTAGGTAGCAACACTGATTGACAATCAATTTCACATGCTGTTTTGCAAATGGAATAGATACCAGGTGGAAAGCAGAGGCAGTTAGCAAGACATCCCCAATAAAGGAGAGGTTCTGCAGGTGGTGACCACAGACCACTTCTCAGTTCCTATGC
>BHFT01028922.1:52910-66244 GCA_004320025.1 Laticauda laticaudata | reverse complement strand
CCCCCCCCCAAAAAAAAAAAAAAACACAAAAAACCAGGTTCTTCGCTTCCTATTTTCGTGCGTCGGACTCGGGTAGTTTTACAACGGAAGCAGGAACGCAGAAAGTGAGCTTGTAAATTGTTCCAGGAAGCTGTTTTTCTAGCTGAGTGGGTTGTTTTTTTTTTTAAATAAAAATAAAATCCTGCATCAAGTAAAACTGCCACAGAAGAAACTCTGGAGGGTGCGGGGCGGGGGGGCGGGGAAGAGAACCTAAAGATTTAGTAGAGGAAAGAAGAAAATCATCTGCAACGTGAAGGAGAATTTTGAATGCTGGGATATCACCCATTGCGCAGAAGACCTTGGTTTGGAGAAATTACCTTTCATGCAAGGATACCTTGCCATTGTTAATATGAATAGAATAGAATAGAATAGAATTCTTTCTTGGCCAAGTGTGATCGGGCACACGAGGAATTTGTCTTGGTGCAAATGCTCTCAGTCTGCATCAAAGAAAAGATACATGATAGCAGTTCAACATAAATCCGGTTGTGTTGGAAAATCAAGAAAAAAGTGAAAAGGAACAACAACGATCCTGCTTCTGTTTTTCTGCAAAACCTTTCCGATAAATGCTAGTTCAGATATTCTGCATCTTTGAAATTTAAAAAAAAATAAACAAAACCTCACTGCGGCTTAGTTGTGTCAGCTCAGTCATTATCAGTGTGCAAATGCAGTCTACATCCCAGCTAGTATTTGAGACCTGATGCACTCAAACTAACCTTTGATGATGGAGAGGAAGGTGGACTAATCTCAGAGAGTCAGCTGCAACAAACTTACAGCTGATGCAAGGCAGGTTGAGCTCTGCTGAAAGAAAAATTAACTCTCCCAAAGCTGAAAGGACTCTGGTTGGTACTGCTCCCCTCAGAAGCCACCCCGCTCTGAACCCAGCAAAACCATGCCACATTTTTGGAAAGCTCTCCCTAGCTGTGGTTTTTCTCGCGTACAGAAGTTCTGCAGAACCTCCTCTTTTCCCTGTTTGCTGTTGGGGCGGAGGAGATGTTATCCCCGTTATTGGAGCGGAGGAGAATAGTCTGCAAGTGTGTGAGACCTCTAACAGCAATAAAAATGCAGCCCTGCTCATTCGTGACATATAAAAGCTGTTGATCCAGAATGCTATAGCTGATTGTTCACTGATCTATTTCAGCATCATACTTCACAACTGAAAAAGGTGCGTCACAGGTATGAGCCTGTGGGAATTCAGACAGCAGAGAATTTGCTGGGAAAATGATGCAGTATGTCATTCCTATTGCTGTATTAGAATGGAAAGGAAAATTTTAACAATTGCTGTGGAGTTTGGGGGATGAAATAAGAGACTGGTAGGTCCGCCCCGCCCCACTTCCTCACTCCTACCTAAAGCTACAATCTTCCAATTATGTTGTTTTTCAGTTAAAAGATCATGTAAATGTCAAGTACTATCCATTCATATGTAGGTTTCCACATGTGCTCTAGGCTAGGGACAAATTGGGGGTCTTGCTGATAAGACTGTCTACTCAGTAGCTTCTTGATCTGACCTCCAAGGCTGGTGATTGAATTCCCCAGAAATAGGTTTCTTCCATGTTTTGGGGGTCAGATTGGGAGTAGTTTAGGAATTTTCATCCTGCATAACAGCCATAACTTTGTCTTAAGTCATTATAAAACTCTCATAATTGGCCACGTATTAGATCTTTCTTTAAAAAACAGTACAGTTAATTCATGTTTGGGAAATTGGGTGGGGGCATATTTCTGTTAATATTTTATCATACTAAATCACTTTCACTCATGCTATTGATTTCTTTTAAGTATGGAGGACCAATTAAAATATCCACCCCAGGTACCAAATGCCCAAGTCATGCCTATGATTGGAGCATTATATCACCTTATTACATTTTAAAAGCATACTTTTGACATTCATACAAGTCTTATAAACAGGATGGAGATTATAATGGAGAAAATCTACTTAGACATTGAATGTTTACACCAATTTGATGGTACATATTCTTGAATCAAGTTCATGTCTCACATGAACATAAAGAATACATTCATGTTTCTTCCAGCCAACTTCTTGTCTTGAGTAACGGACATCATACATGCCCATTATCTTATATCTGGCCCACTAGGTATACCAGAGTAGGAAATCCACAGGAAGATAAAAGTACTTTTATTGGGATAGACTATAATATCAGAATCTTAAAAATCTGACTATGCTGGACTTCCTCCTTGTACTTCAGTGAATTGGAGGAGTGTCACTTCTAAATAATTTCTGGATATTTAAAAATGTTTAATCTCTTTTGTATCTGTGAAAGTTGTCTCTTTTACCCACTGCACCTTAGGATAAACAATAATGTTTAACAGTGAGAGAAGGCTTTTCTACAAATTGCTGCCAAACAAAATATTCTCAACATTTCCTGTCCCAACATCAGCAGGCAAAATACCAACTTGTAGTGTGTACCATGTGGGAAGCTATAAGGCATCCTTTTATAATGATGCACCATTAAGACAAACCTCTACTGGATTGTTGTAAATCTTCTAATGGCTTTTCTTGAACGATAGTTTTTCTTTGAAAGCCTTTAGGTCTGCGTAATGCAGACACAATGTAGTAGTACAATATGAATACTACATAGGAACAATGTAGTTCCTAATATTGATATTCCCCAATCAATATTATTGGGGAATAGATGAATCAGAAACAGTAGTTCAACTAGATATTGCCTTTATAGATCTTTAGCTAAATAATTTGGATGTGTGGAGTCCTTGGTGTTCTCTAAGCTTGATTGCTTGCAGACATTATTTAACTGAGTCACATCAGTACTAGCTTTTCTGAGGTTTCCCCATACAGTAACTTGTCCTGCCAGCATTGGTGGGAGTACAGTTTTCTCCTTGGTAGTTCCTTGATTAGGGTATTGTTTTCTGTTGGTTTGTCTGGTGATCTGAGTGTTGGCTGCTGGAGAGGATGTGTTTGGGTCTTTTTGTTTCCTTCTTAGGTTTTTTTGGGGGGGAATGGTTTGCAAATATGGTTTATCTCCATATTTGATTCTGATCTCCGTAACAAACCTTACTATTACCATTACTGCTTCAATACCAGGTAGCTAAAGGACATGCCCACAAGTGTGTCTTTTCTTAGAAAACAAACACATTTGTTATTCCTATTTAACTTCAAATTGTTTTTTTGTGAAAAACATTTTTAAAAAACAGTGCAACAATTGCATGCTTAAGACCAGATTAAAATATTTCAGCAACCAGTTATGAATTCTACTACCTCTATTATTTTGTGTTCTATAATCCAAAATATTGCCTTGCTGCTAAAATATATAGTGGAAGTTGATGCAAAACAAACCAGGCCATTATTCCATCAAAACTAGTATCATTGATAGGGTCTAGATACTAAATAAAGAGGTTATGTTAATTATTAAATTCATAAGGAAGAGAAGGCTCAAGGGTAACAGCCATCTTCCAATGTCAGAGGGAAGGGGGGGGGTCAATTTATTCTCTATAACACCTGCAGGCAGAACCAAGGTGTAATGAGTGGAAGCTTGTGAGAGGGAGATTCAATGGAAATAGGTATTTCCTGACAGTGAAAACAATGGAACAGCTTGCCCATAGAAACGGTGGGTGATTCATCATTGGAGATTTTAAAGAAGAAATTGGAAAACCATTTGTCTGGGATAGTATAAGGATTTCTGCGTTGGACAGGGGATTGGCCCTTGAAGGTCCCTTCCATCCCTAACAATTCTATACACTCTCTTCCTTTAGAAGTTGAAGGAATAATCAAAACACTCCTCTTTCCAATGGTAGCCAGTTGTGAGAAAAGGTTACTGGATTGTAATCATCCAATGAGCTTCCATGACTGGGACTGAATTTGAACTTCAATTTCCTCGGTCTAGTGCAATTTCTGAACCTCTATGTGATACTGACAAAATCATAGTTTATTAAATACATGCGACAGCGGGCACTGGTTCTCTGGGATTTACACTGGAGGTTTCCCCCCCCCCATACATAACAAGATATCAGGGGGCCAAATAAGTTCTCTGCTCATGAGCTAATTTTTCCGCCTGAAGTGATCTAACCTCTCCTAAACTGTATCACAGTTCTGCTGAATCCAATTCAAAAGCTGTTTCTAAACCTTCATTTTCTTCCATGTTTTTGGTAACTAATTAATTTTACCAAAAAAACCCACCCCACTTTCCATACAGGATATAATTTATCCAGTGTTTCTATCACAATCGCAAGTAGAAGGAGGAGTTAATAATATTCACATAATAGTAGCAATGCATTACATAAGTTAAAGGGAATGAAAGTTAACTCTCAGCTACTGCTTCTTGCTACTGACCCCTTGGAAGGATATGTGTGTTTGTGGGGTCATTGTGAAATTTCAGCATAATGGATACCCTCAATATACACACAATACTTAAAAAACATGTGTTGGGTGTAGTAACACGCAGCTAAGCTCTTCCACTTCAAAAAAGCTTTTTTTTTCCAATGTAACAACGGTTATTTCTCTCTTTGGTACTACTAGTAATCTCTGAAAACTGGATGTCTAAGATCATTTCTTTTTAGACCTTCTTAATCTCTAAATTCACCAGACACAATAAAAAAAGCCATAAGAACCTGGCCCGACAGACTGAAAAAAACAGGACAGATACACAAAACATTCCTTTATTGCACCATGAACCGTTGCTACAATGTGGGCTGTTAACATTAAACCCCAGTATGAGGTGCAAAGTGTGTCCATGTTCAGGGTATCTACATATTGGCAGAAGACTGTAAAACAGAAGATCCTGTTCCCCTCAGAGAAGTAAGAGGCCCAAAGTCCACATCAGAGGAAAAACAGTCTTAATTGTGAGCCCAAAATAGATACAAGGGCCAAAATTGGTAACAGTTTTTGTGTGTTATGCAGTGGAAATAATTGTTTTCAAGCTTCACACCCCATCTGTGAATAGAGAAAACAGATGCCAATGCTAAAAAGGCTAATGGATGGAGAACAGAGAGATGCAGAATGGATGGAGTGCACATGGACTGCCCCTCAGAAGCGACCATGCAGTATTGGCATATGACAGATGAAATATGTCAGCCTTAGAGATAGCAGCAACTGTATTGATAAACAATAGGTACAAAGGAATCCCTTTTTCTATTGGTGAAATATCTCATTAAAAAAATCTTGCAGGCAACTAGTATTCCTTTTACATTGGGCAAGAAACAGATTCTGCCTTAGTGCTAAAGCAGCAATGATTCAGTCAACCTCTTTCTTAACACTAAATCTGTTGAGTGAATCAGATCTTCTAGAAGACTCCGCTTCTGCCCATCAACAATGTGCAACAATGCCCACCAGAAATTAATTTGCACAAGGGCAGAAAGATGGAAAAAGAGCAAAGATACATATGGACTTGAATATTCAGATGCCCTACTTCAGGAGTTCCCAGTTTAGGATATGCAATGTTGTTTTTTTATATGAAAGGACCTTCAAAAGTTCAGTTTTCAGTGTATACACCCAAAATCATAAGACTTCATCAATAAATAAATAGACTCCAAGCTTCTTCAGAATGTAACGAATTAAAATCATGTTTAATAAAGGCAGGCCAATCAGACCACCAGCTTTTCTTGCGGAGCAGAACTCGGTTCCAAAGATCATCTGCAGCAAGAATAGGTGGTGGAGAATTCCAGAGGAAAAAAAATGTTTGTGATGGTGAGAATTTATGCTCATCTGAAAGGCTGAAACAAGGGACAGGTCATGCACAGGTAAAGAAAAGTCATACAAATTACACTCATAATGACAGCTGTAAGTGAGGAAAGGGTAAGTGTCATTTCAGGCAATAATCTTAGAAACCAAATGGAATTATCAGTTTACTTCAAGTTCTCCTGGCAGGAAAGGCTGCTGAGGGTGTCACAGCTCATCAAGCCTAGATTTCTGGGTGTAGAGCAGCAGAAAGTTTCATTTCCAAGGGCTGACTGCCCTGCCCCCACTCTCCATCCACATCAAGTTACCTTGGGACAATGGCTTTTTACTGGCAGGGGATCTTGCAGCGCCCCTGGTATAGTAAGGTCAAGAACCTGTTTTCTCCAGAGGCTGTAGAGAAGTGATGTGACATTCTAGCACTCTGAATAGCAGCACCCTACTCAAGAAGAGGCCCTTCTCCTCAGAAGTGGCAACTGGTGACTTGATTCAGGTCACTTGGAGCTCCAAGTTTTAGAAGTTGACCACTGCATTTCTTCAGCCAAGACTCACCTGTTAGGTGGAAATGGAAATGAAATTAATGACACAGAAAAGTTCTCATCCTTGTGGAATGACATGATCCCAGCTTCAAACCCAGAAGGGGAAAGAATGGTAGAATTAGTATGAAGTGACTTCATCACTCGTGTTTCCTAACTTCAGAGCCAAAATGCATCTTTTTCTTCCAGGATAATGCAAAAAAAAAAAAAAAAAAGTCACAGCTGCAGTTTAATTATATCCAATGATATATATGTAAAACCAAGGGGGAAAAACCCAGAACAATAGTTATGCTGTGTAGCGCATGCTTAAGATATTTCTGTTTGGATTATTTATCAATGCTGTGCTGAGATCTCCACCTGAAGTAGACATGGGTGTGCAAGTAACATCTGTCAAGAAAGCATTAAACTGAATGTTTTCTCAGAATCATTTGTCAATTGTGAAGCATGGATAAATAGGCCTGTGCATTTCTATGCATTTCTATATAAAATAACTATCATCAGTGGTTCTCAACCTTTTCTTCACCATCGGCCCGCCCCCTTTAAATACCTTTTGTAGCACGGGCCATGGCTATGGGCCAACAAGACAAGTCAAGATAACATTTTTCCAAGATTTTGCAGACTGCCTGTGATGACATCACAGGCCCCCAGACCATAGGTTGAGAACCACTGCTATCATCATCAATGCCACCCCATCTTTCTGCCAATAGGGTGTTCAATTTATTTACCTTTCAAAGCCGATAGCTTAAGCTAGCTACTTTGGCTGGATGTGTCACAGCCCAGAAGTTACGTCTGCTTTGCAATTTTTGGAAGACATTGTAGTTTCTCCTCCGTTCACGCTTGAACTTCTTACTTTTTTTCACCTATGAATAAGAAGACTGTGTTTTATAGCCTAATTCCTGATACTGCAACTGTGATACAGGAATTATTTTACAGAAATACAAAACACTGTAGAGTGGACAATGCATTTCTAGAAAAACCTGGCTTTAAAACAAAAACTGAATTTGCTACAAGTATTTTCAAGCCTTCACTTCTTCCTAAAACCAGTGTTCTAGATCATCGATCAAGCTTTCCAGGTTTTTCCAAGACTGCATTACTATTGTATATTTATATTAATATTTACTATATAAAAGAACAATGGGAAAAAATGTTGGAGAAGCAGAAGCATCAGAATTTACTACTATGGGGTTCTAACTGAATCCAAGATCTAACATATCCACAGGCTATATTACTTTATCTTCTACTCTCACCAACTATCTGAAATCTGCAGTATGTTCAGTGAAAATTATGCTTATTTTTCCACTGGATGGAGAAATGCTTATTTCTAGTCACAACAATGTCTGTTTTGCAAATGTAAACCTGACCTTCCCATCACTCAACATTAAAAGTGGAACTTATTTCTAAACAAATGTTCACAGAATGGAAACCATCAAATAAATGATCTTGCCAGCCTGACATGGGCAGGGGCAGAGAAAAATAAATTGTCTCTCATATTAAAGCAGAATGTAACTTGATATGCATAAAGGCCGCATGATCAAAAGTTTGGGTTATGTTCTTGGACTTATTTTATTGTTTTGTGTATTTCCTGATCAAAATATATTACAATAGTAATTCTCCATGTACATGCATATTTACCAAAAGTATGAATTTCAAAACAGAAAATTTTGAAACTGAGTCCAAATAGTGGAGTTGGGGAACTGGTTAGGCTCACACGAAATGGCTGCGTACCTTTCCACCATCAAATTCTTCATCCCAATCATCAAGGATGGACTGCTTCTGGGACCATATAGCATCATGCATGGCATCCTGGCTGATAGCAGATGCTTCACCATTCCATGTTAAAACTGTGGATTAAAAGTAGAGCTGAGAGTGGCAGCATCCAACCTCTTTATTTCAGCTTACAATGGATTCCTTATTTCTGCCCTGAAGAATCAATCAAGCAACTATTTTCAGAAGTACAGGCAGAGAAATAGGAGCACCTTACATTCACACATCGCCATCGTAAACCTCAGGAGGCCATCACAAAATAACAGAACTATTTTTGCTTTCTTTCATTAAATGAAATATGAGTCCTTGATGATTTAGGATGGCAAAGACCATTCCAAAACTTGGCACATTTCCAGTAGTTGAAGAATCAGAAATCAGATAGAACTTTTGCATGAGTCATTCCCATATATTCTAAATCCTATTCCAAGGTCTTTTCTTAGCTTCCAAAGTTTCTACAATACAATTCTGATGGAAGAAGTTAGAAATATGTTAGGTAGTAATTTTTCAGGTTATAATTTACTGCTAGATATCAAATTTGGCTACAGAATTCAGAGCCTGCTAGGCCAACAGCTAGTTTGATAACATTTCATTATATTTTCCAAACTGTAACTTTCCTTATTTATATAGATGATATTCGTTCAATGACCAGTTCCTCAGCAACTGTTCGAACTTATGACAGTGCTGAAAGACTACTAGTTATGATCAGTCTTTATGCTTAGGTTAGTCAATGTCCCAGTCACATTATCATTATCGGTGACCTTTTTTGCCAGCTTCCAACAAGCAAAGTCATTGGGGAAGCCAGCAGGAGGTCGCTAATGACAATCACATGGTGCCTTTGGTGATTTGCTTAACATTGGCAATTGGAAGTGCAGGAATTTCTGCCCCTAACTGACATGGTTGTTATTAACAAACATTCCAATTGCCATCATTACCTGTAAATGTGTTGCCCCCCTTTTCCCTTTATCCTCATTAGAAAGTGAAGGACAAGACATACAACAAAATTGTATAGTAAGAAGCATGCAGCAGTGTGACTCAGTAAAAACTTGGAAGAACATGCATGTTCCCAGTGAGAAAGGTTTCCAAAGTCCTCATGAAAGCTGTAACTGAAAAAGGAGGGAATTCCAAAAGTACTGAGTGTACCTTGCTTTCCATAAGCTTTATCCAAAGAATCCTTCAGTAGCTCCTGAACTACATCAACAGGTCCACATTCATGCTGCATAATTTCCTTCTTTGGGCTCAGGATATTGAGGGAGAACTTGTCCCTTCGTCTGAGCTGGCTGCCCCAAGCCAATGCTGTTGTGTGAAGAAAAAGATGAAGAGCATATGAATGTAAGAGATGTACATGCAAATCTCCTCTTTCCTGCAAGATAACCAAAGCAGGTAGCAATAGCAAAAGACTTATACACCGCTTCACAGTGCTTTACAGCCCTCTCTAAGGAGTTTACAGAGTCAGCTTATTGCCCCCAACAATCTGGCTCCTCAAGAAGGACATCCATAAATGTTCCTTTAGGGCAGTGCATTCTTAATGCAGTGGGGAATGACAGGCAAATTTCTCACGTTCAAGGTGAACACATTTAAAACATTAGCACATACTGAAGTACTTTAGTTCTGCCAATTATTCTTCAATGCACTAAATATCTTATGAAATAGTATGTTGTAATTCAAGCATTTATAGCCAGAATCTGTCCTCCAAATCCATTCTTTTTCAGAATATCTGTGCATGTCTTTGTGCAGGGAAGAGAGGGGTTGTTTACATCTTTCAAACAAGGCTGATGAAAAACTAGCAACATGGCTTATCCAGGAACAGATGCCTAATCTGTGAAATCCCCAAATGAGGTTTGGATATAAACACTAGCGACACAAAAGGATCTTGGCGAAAATATCTTGGAATGAATACAATATACTGGTGCTAACAGATGCTTCTGTTTTAATTTGTATGTGTAGACATCCGCTCTCATTTCTAATGATGTAATAGATTTTTATTTACAATTCAGCTTGAATGCAGTAAGTGGAAGGTCACCTACACTACATAAAGGAAGTCACAAAACTATTTTAGGTGGGGATGTGACCTAAATACATTCAGTATCCAGATTTTGACCTCCCTTGCTTCCCCCTACCCAATCAACTTTGATGCAGGTGTATTACCAACCTGGAGGGCTGTCTCTAGCTACAGAAAGTCCATTCTCATTTAGTTCTTCCTGGGGGCTACAGACCTCAGCCACATGAGAATGCAAGATCTTTCTTTGCTTATCTTTGTGGTGCTCACTCTCACCAGAAGAAGTGCTCTTGTCTGAACTGGGTGAAAGTAATTGCTTCTTCTTTTTCTTTTTCTTCTTTGTCCTACAGGAGCTGACTTCAGGTGGAGGAGAGCAGCTGTACATAACAGAGAAAAGGTTTTTTATTGTTGTCAACTTTATCAGTAGACCAGATAAGAAACCTGACCAGAGAAGCTAATTCTTCTTCACTGTAAAGCTACTTTTAACAAAATCTTGCAAGTCTGAAAGTACAATCTTCATGCTATCTCCTTTAGAGCCTGAGAAACTAGGCAGGGTTCCTTCCAAGCCTCTTTGCCCAGCCCAGTATCCAGTTGTGGGCTATGCTATCTCTTATCATTCCCTAGGCAACAACTGTCTGACCTGCCTTCCAAGGTCTTCCCCACATAACATTACAACTGGTCAAGTAAAACCTTGACTTGAGACAACCAGCCAAGCACTTACCAGTTCACAGGGGACAACAAAGATGAGCAGTCTTCCTCCCTTTGCTGCAATCTTTTCTTCTTCTTTTTCTTCTTCTTCTGGATGGAACTACTAGGTATTGCCGCATCATCTCCAGCCCTTTTCTCTTCCTCCCCCTTCCTAGTCCTCACCAAGTTAGCTTCCTGTGCAGGGGAGCTCACAATGCTGCCATTTTCCTCAAATTGCCTCCTCTTGCTAGGAAGACTGGAGAGCCTAGTCCTCTCATCATTGAAGTCTTTCATGTTTTGGCTACCATGGTCATTCTGCTCTTCCACTAAAGGGCTATGCTTCCTTTTTTTCTTCTTACTGCTGACAACTGGTGGCTCTTTCCTGTTGTCTTTTAAAGAGAGGTGTGGTGCCAAGGTGGGTACAAGAGGTGATGGGAGACGGGTGGCAGCAGAGGGACAGCATGATTTGAAGCTGGGTGAGGGCATGAAGTTGGCAAAGGGACTGTCGGCTGTTTGTAGAGATACTGAAGATTTGGAAGCAGATGAGAGCACCCTAGAGAACCATATAAACATACAATTAAGAAGACCCAGCAGATTCTGAAGCTTTGAAAATCTTTGGAAAATATCATTGCTGTCGCAATTCTCTAAGGGTCAGTGCCAACCATCTCACTAATTCAATGTACAAACAGAATGGCATTATCCTATATCTGATTGCTTCCAGGTGAAGATTAGAATTACATTTTCCCCTTTTTCAAAAGATACAAATACAAACTTCGGTCAAAATTATCCCAATTCCAGAACTGGAGCTATCAAAGATTTCACACCACTTTAGTTCCCAACCAAAGAGAATCATATAGTTGGGCATAAAAGCAGGATTGTCAACTAACATACTTCCAAGCATAGAGATTTTCCAATTATAGAATTTCTATTTCCTTATTTCACTGCCAAGTCTGGAGCCTCCATGTTATGTAACAATGGCTGGGTCACACATCATGATGGATCTTTAAAGTGGCTTGCATGGTTATGACTTATGTCTTATGTGCAAACTAGTTAACTGGGACTTATTTCCCAAATTATTATAATAAATCAACATTGATGTGAACACTAATTTGTTTTTCTATTTGCAGATACATTTGAAGGTATTTTCTTGTGCACAAGAATAGTGATGTTTCAAGGCAGGATGGGAATGAAATGTTGCTGTCCCATATTATTTCTAGTTTATGTCTAAATGACTGGAAGGCATTTCTCTTCAATATTTCCATCATTCTATTAATCTAGTTGTGCCTTTTGCCCTAGAACTCTCCTTTTTTTTTGTGGCAGACATCTAATCTACACTAGTTCCTAAATTTCAAAAAAAATGCACATCCTATGTCCTTTTGCTAAATAAACTGACCTACACCATTTGCTCAATTTACTTGAAAAAAATTAGTATGTGAAACATTTACTATTCAGCAGCAGGACTGCATTTTGTTTCCAGAGGTTGATCTTTTGCTACAAAATATATTTATAACTAGAAATTATTGGTAAGCTGCTGATCGGTTCACAGGTCAATTAATTACTGGATCCTAATAGCAATAGCATTCAGACTTATATACTGCTCCACAGTGCTTTACAGCCTTCTCTAAGCTGTTTTATAGAGTCAGCATCTTGCTCCCAACAATCTGGGTCCTCATTTTACCGACCTTGGAAGGATGGAAAGTTGAGTCAATCTTGATCGAACTCCTGGCAGTGAGTTGAATTAGCGTGCAATCCTGCATTCTAACCATGGCACCACTACAGCTCTAATAAAAGCCTTCCAGGGGATGGAGGAAACAGAACTTACTAATATTAAATTATGCAACTAGAAACCGTTCTCAGGCATCATTTCTAGCTAAGCAAATGATGCTTCACCTCTCTGGATGCAATTTTCGGTTCCACAACATGGATCAAAAAAGCACCTGAACCAACCAGATTCCTCTGAGCTAGCCGGCTTTTAACTCAGAAATAATCCCCAGGAGGGATTCCAACAAAGACATTAACTAACAAAAAGGCCTTACTGAGGTACCCGTATCCCAAGAGCACATGGGCCACTTATGAGGCAGGCTGTCTCACCTTGAAGCCCTACTGGCCATAGCTTACCTGGATTGGACAGGTGCAGCAGCGCAGACGAATTGGGAGGTATATGCGGCAACTGGGGGGGAATGGGGTGGTGCCTGATGCTCATTGCCGCTCACTTTCCGCAGGGTGTTGCTGCCCTGTAGTTATCGACATAAATAAAAACTTGGTGGTCTAAAAGGAGGTTTCCATGACCCCAGGGACAGCGGGTGGCGTAAGAAGAGAGGGTGGGCACAAAACAAAGAGAGGTAGGGGTGGAAGAGGGAGGGGAAGAAGAATCAGAAAAGTATTTGTGGTTAGAAACAGAGGGAAAACAAGGAAGGACATGTCAAAAGACAGAAGACGTGTTAGAATAAATAACGGGCCACTGACACCTCCCCATTTCCCAGGACATGCTAGCTTTACCCCTGAAGGTCACACCCCTGCCAAGCTTGCTCTGTTCTGGCCTAATGAAGCAAAAGGCTCTCTCTCTCTCTCTCTTTCCAAGCAGATGCAGCAGGAGGGTGGACAGGCTGCGGTTCAGGGCCACAGGCTGCTCACAAGAGGCCTTCCTCAAAATGTGCCCCCCCCCCCCCAA
>BHFT01028922.1:0-52900 GCA_004320025.1 Laticauda laticaudata | reverse complement strand
CCCCCCCCCCAAGAGGGTTACCAACACATGGCAATTCTCACCCTGGCCAAAGAGGGAAATCTGTTACTTCTAAGTCAGTTAATATCATCTTAATTGTTAAATTCAATCCATTTTAGATTTTATTTTTTGTCCTGGTCCTGTCCTCTTCTTGGTATGCAAGCCTCAGCATGCCATTCAAATGGCCTAGCATGGCTCTTGGTTCCCCCACCCCCAAAAAAGTTTCTACATCTTACTCTTCATAGCCAGAAAGAGGAGGGAGGAGGGAAGCAAACTCAACACATTTCACCCCCAAGGCCTTGGGAAAAGTCTTGGCACAGTATAAAGCATACTTCCCACAAATGCTGCCTATTGCACTGGGGCATTGCAAGCTTGCTCGATGAGGTATCATTTTGGTTACTGCCCGCATATACAGGTAGTCCTCAACTTACAATTTAATGATCATTCAAAGTTACAACACCGAAAAAAGTGACTTATTAGCATTTTTCAGAGTTAAAAACTTTGCAGCATCCCCATGATCATGTGATCAAAATTCAGATGCTTGGCAACTGGTTCGTATTTATGACCGCTGCTGCTACGTCCCAAAGCCATGTGATCACCTTTTGAGGCCTTCTGACAAATATGGTCAATGGAGAAGCCAGATTCACTTTACAGCTAATGATTAACTGATCAACTGCAGTCATTCACTTCACAGTTGAGGCAAGGAAGGTCATATAATGGGGCAAAAGTCACTTAACAAATGTCTCATTTAACAAAAAAAATTTTGGGCTCAATTCTGGACACAAGTCAAGGGCTACCTGTAGATGACTTTTGAGCATATTGCGCCTTTATTGAGGGAAAGGCCATCTGGTTTTCCTTTATCAAGCTTTCCCCTTTCTCACCACTTCTCTCCCCCGCCTCCCATCCACCCCCACCCCCCCAGAAAATGGCACGCCCAATTCCTTCTCCCAAACGTACCTTCCTGGCAGAAAGTGCCAGTTTCTTTGCAGGCGGGGGTGACATGGTGCTTCCCAACTCCAGATTGGCCAAATTAGCCAACAACGGGGATTTCAGCTTGGCAAACTTGGTGTCCTGAGAAGCATGTTTCCCAGACACACAGTCCGATTCCTGAGAGGAAGAGTAGCCATCAGCTCCTACTGTGGCCTGAGAAAATCCCTTCATTGGTTTATGAGCTGGACTGGAGGAAGATGAGCTGCTAGAAGATGACGAAGATATCAAGGAGGAGTCCTTGCTTGGTAGCTCTGTACTTTCCTCATGTGCTTTGGTTTCAGAGGTTCCTCCAGAGCTGCTCGACAGCTGCAAAGATGCCACCAAATTCTTCCCTCCCCAGGAGCTCTGCTTGGCCAGCTCCAGTTTAGCACTGGCAGTCTGACCAAAGTCCTGAGAAGTTTTGAAAGACAAGGGTGTATGCTTCTTGGATCTTTTGCTCAAGTCATCCAAGAAAGCAGGCTTACTGGAGAGTTTGGGAGATGAGAATCCAACAGCAGGTATGAGCTTGGGAAGAAGAGGAGGAAGTATCCCATTCTGAGTTTTGCTGTTAGAAACAAAGGTATTGCGGGAAACAGGAACTCCAGATTCCTCGGGGTCTGAAGCCTTCTTAACCTGAATTGCATCTTGTCTCTACGGAGAAGATAGACAGAAGTGCTGGATCAGTAAAAGTATCCACTGCACCACAATCTGCGTAACAGGCACATACACATGTACCTGAAAGGTGAAAAACTGACTATAACTCTGGTGGCCTTGCCAAATGAAATAAGGTTGCTGTTATCTATACTAACCTAACCATCTTAAGATTCAACCCCACTTGATCAATTCAAGTAAGTTAAATGGAATTCCTACAGATTAGAGTGAAATTCTGCTATCTCCGCAGAAGTTCTCGCAACAATAAAGCTGTACAGCTAGCAGCCAGATCTGAGAAAGTCAGAGCAAGATTTTTTATTGTCTGGGGGTGGAACATCATTACTTAATAGCTATATTATATGGATTCCTCTTCAGTGGCTCAAAATTGACTACTCGGGAAGCACATTTTCCCACTCATGTTTTCTCTCCTAGGTTCAGACGCATTAGACCAATTTTGGAGCATGGCTCTGGGGTGTCACTCACTTTGCTTATCAGTGGTGAGGCAAAGGTACCATTAGTTGCACTTTTCTTCAAGTGATCGGAGATGTTTGTCCGGCTGGGCATTGAGCAATTGCTTTTGGAGACAAGTACTTCAGGATTCTTCTTAGTGCTTGGGATCCTTAAAGAAAATTATATTATTTCATTAACTTATTCATCAATTTGCCTGACCCTTTGCCTTTCACGAAAGGTTTTCCTGAAATTCTGTACTGTCTGCATCAGAAGTCTCCAAACTTGGCAACTTTAAGACTTGTGGACTTCAATTCCAAAATTCTGGGAGTTGAAGTCCACAAGTGTCATGCCCCTGGTGGAGTCTGACTCTGAGGGAGAGGAGGAACAGCCGACAGGGAGTGGAAGTGTGGCTCCGGAGGTTGTAGAGGAGGCTGGGGAAGGGCAGAGGCCAGCTGGGCAGTCAGAGGAGGACCCAGGCTCATCCCCTCGCCATCCTAGGGCATGCAGGGAGGAGAGGATAAGGGAGAGAAATGGTCTACTGGGGAGAGAGGGCCTTGATCCCTCTCTTCCCAGGAGAGAGGGCTGCAGCTGTGACAACTGGTTAAGAGGATGGACATGCGTACGGGCAAGTGCTGGAAACAAAGTGTGGAAATATCTCTATTTATTGTTCCTGTCTGAATTTGGCGTCCTTCCCAGTGTGTGTTCTGATATCTGTGGACGTCTTCAAGCCCTTATCTTGCCTGGTTTGTGTTGTGTTTTACTCTTTATAATTCAAATGGCATTTCCTCCTTCTTGTAACTGCTTGTGTGGGAGTTTTTTGTCTCCAGACAAGGATATTTGGAGCTTGGAAACAAAGTAAAGGAAAAAAACGAGGCTTCACCTGTTTTTTGTGGCTGTTTATTTTATAACTCACCCTGGGTTATCATAACAAGTCTTAAAGTTGCCAAGTTTGGGGACCCCTGGTCTACATCAATGGACAGCAAATCAGAGGTGAGAGTCTTTTCCATCTCTGCCTGAAGGTGCTGGGGACTGGACCCAGAACTATTTTTTTTCCCCCACAGCAAGCATGTTGGCCCTTCCCTCTAACAAAAAGGATGGCTGGTGAACCATGATACATTGAACACATTTCTCAATAATTAACCAAGCCAATTCAGGTCATGAGTAGTACAAGGAGATGCCTGCCACTCAGGCTACTTCCCAGCCATCCAGAATTGCAATGGCACCAACTAGGTCATCCCTAGTATTAATGTTTTTGGGTTTTGTTAGATAATAATCCTGAAGTAGAATGCAATAAAATCCCATCAAATTTCACCAGCTTTTCAGAGGGCATAAAATAAAAAAGCACAAAACAAGAATGGCTTAAAAGACACAAGCTCAGATAACAGGGTGACAGCAACAACGTCCAAAGGGAAAGCAGGAGAAGTCAATAGGAACCACAAGCATCTCTTACCTAAGATAGAAGAGTACATAGGCCTGCTGGTTGAGAACAACTTTGATGTTGCTTGAATGTACCAGAGAATCATTCATCTGGTACCACTGTCCATTACTAGCCTAGATAAACAAAGAAAGAATAATTGATCACTACCCCCTAGTAAATCATCATTATCCTCAAAAGATGATTCCATACATGTATTCATTTATTTCATTCATTTATTAGTAGCAGCAAGCCAGGAAAATCAACCCAAGCACAGCAATGTCTGAAGAGTAATACTGGAGATTATCTAAGAAGGTGGATAATGTCATACCTAATCCTAATATACTTTGCCTTTGGTGTCTAGCTAATTAATGTTATTGGACTTAAGGCATTAGGACAATCACTGTCTGGACTGAGCTCAATGAAGCTTATGATGTCACATCACTTCCAATAATCTGTAGCTTGGGCATCTCAGAAAATCCCCAAATCACAGGTTCTTCAATAACTGAGAAAACTTGGAGATGGACCACAAGACACAGAAACATTCTGCATGGATATTAAGAACTAGCTCTATATCCATGCTTCACTATGAAACTGTGATCGGGCTTAGTTTTTGGGGAGGAAAATAAGGCGGGGGGGGGGGGGATTCTGCCTCTGCCTACCAGCATCCATTGGTATTCATCTGGCTAGCATCCTGTCAGTGAGAGTTGAGGACTGTTTGGAAACTGAAAGAGAATTTGCTGTGTGACCAAGGAAACAGCAAGGAGCCTGGGCATGGCTTAGCTCAACTGTTCTGTACTAAAGCTGGTTGCTGCTGTGAAACTGAAACTCCTTTCCTCTGCTTCTGTTTTGCATTTGGAACAGATTTCTTTTCAGGTGGGGAGGGAGAGTAGAACTCCTTAGCATCAGAGCATGTTAATAATAATTATACACAAAATACTAATGCTCTGATGGTCATTTTGAAAAATCCTTTCTTAGTGAGCACCTAGAAGCCAAGAGGAATATACGTGCCAAATTTCAAGTTTGTAGGCTTTTCGGTTCTGGAAATTTTATGATGATGCATGAGTGATATTTCACTTTTATATAGATAGATAACCACAGGGAAACAAAGTAAAACAGTTCTGGTGGTACATGGCAATTTGGTGAACTTCTCAAAAGGCATAGAAGTAAAGCCTTCCCTCCCCCCCCCCAAGACTAAAGCACACACAGCCTAGCGTATCCACAAAGACCCACCTTGACATAGCAGTAGTAATGCCCTGCATGGCAGCTGTATCCTGAGTGCACAAGTACAGCGTAGAGGCCATACATGACAGGGTCACCACTGCTCTGTGACATGTAAGGACGAATATTCAGGAATTCAGGGTAACCCACGTCCTACATAAGAGAAAGAGTTCGTAAAAATCTGTTCCACCTTCTATCCACCTGCACAAAGAGCATCAGCCTCACCTCAAGTCAGTAGTCTATAGACTGAGCTATCTATAGATTGGATTGAGCTATCTAACAGATTGACACCCACTCTTAAAGGAGGTCAGAGGTACTGGCCATCTGGGTTCACCCAAGCCCTCTTTCTGAGAAGGGACCACCTCCTCCCCCATTACTGATCACCTTGGTAATCTTGCCCCCACTGAAGTTGGCAAAGCGCTTGAGGGAGATGGTAAGGACATTGGAGGCCCGGTGGATGGTAAAACGCTTGGTGGCTGGAACTTTCTTCTTGCACCTGTGTGGAAGAGAAATGGGTGAGTTCTATGCACCTGCTCAAAACATGAAGTACTTGAAACACAGAGCCAGTCCCTGAATGCCTATCCACAATAGAGGGTGCAGCTTCGGGACTGCTACTAACAGAGGCAAGTTTGACGCATCTTAAGAAGGGCGGCTTCCTATATCTCAGTCTGCCATGTACCTTAAAGAAAGACAGCCCTAAATTTAAGGCCACCCCAAAGAAAAAGTGGTTTTAAAAACTCCCCTACTTCCATTATTATACATGGACCGAATTTAAAGAGATCCTTCCATTTTAAGGACAAATTACTTGAGGAAAAATAAGTCACGTGCACTGGATAGTTTCTAAATATTTAGGAAAATGATTGACTTCAAGTATTAAGCAACTATACCAAATGTAAAAATAGATATCAAAATTTCATTTTTACTTGATTATTTCTCCATGACCCCATCCCTGTCAACTGATTAAATTATAAATGATTAGGTGGGGTGACCTTGCTTTCCCATTCCTTTAGATCTCAACAGGAGTTTCAGAGAAATAGTTAAATAAGATAAACAATCTTTCTAAGAGCCGCTGTAGCGCAATGGTTAGAATGCAATAGTGTAGGGTACTTCTGCTGATCACCGGCTGCCAGCAGTTTGGCACTTCGATTATCACCGGCTCAAGGTTAACTCAGCCTTCCATCCTTCTGAGGTGGGTAAAATGAGGACCCAGATTGTTGCGGGCAATAGGCTGACTCTGTAAACTGCTTAGAGAAGGCTGTGAAGCACTGTGAAGGGGTATATAAGTCAAAGTGCTGTTGCTATTGCAATTTATTTCATGAAAGGTAAATATAACTATCCCAGGATAATGTTGCAGGATCCAATCTGGGTCAGTCACCAGGACCAGAGTGTCAACTTCGAACCGAACCTGGCAGCAGCCAACTTTCTGTTCCTTAGTTGCCATTCAAAGGGGGAAGGGGGGAAGGGGGTTGGAATGCCTTCCTAGACACAACAGAGAGTTTTCTCATGAAAACCAAGGCCATCTTTACTAGCAACAGATAAAGCTGGGGAAGGAGTGCCTGAAAAGCCCACCAATTAATCCAATTGGCCAACGTGACCTGTGACACTTGGAGATGGGGTTATTTCCTAGTTTACTTATACTGAAACCATGGGAAAGATTTAGAAGTGGTTCTCCTTTGAAGCTGTGCTGATATGATGAGCTCAATAAAGAAGACCTTTCAGAAGAATCCTAGTCTCAGATTTCTGATTTGCTTGGGTTCATTAGTCAGAGTCTTGACACAGGTTTTGTCTTGGATGTCGGAAGGCAAAACCTCTGGTTCTGGTAACTGATCCAGTTTGGATCCTGCAATCCTTTCTTTCTTTCTTTCTTTCTTTCTTTCTTTCTTTCTTTCTTTCTTTCTTTCTTTCTGTCTGTCTTTCTTTCTTTCTTTCTTTCTTTCTTTCTTTCTTTCCTCTCTCTCTCTCCCTCCCTCCCTCCTTCCCTCCCTGTGTGTGTGCGTGTATGTGTAGGAAGGCCTTCATTAACAATCATTTGTTCAGCAACTATTCAAAGTTCCAATGGTGCTGAACAAGAAGATTTAAAGCCAAACCTCAAGGGTTCAGCATCCTCACAGTCAGATGATCACAATTCAGGTGTTTCACAACCAGCTCACAATTACCATAGCTGCAGCATCCCAGTCATGTGATTGCATTTGCAACCTCCACTGCCAGCTTCCAACAAGCAAAGTCAATGGGGAAGCCAGCAGGTCACCAATAGCGATCCTGTGACTGTGGGATGCTGTGACTGTGCAGGATTCACTTAACAATCACAACTGGAACTGCCAGCCTAAGTCATCATAGACACATGACACTGTGCTTTAAGATCGTGTCACTTAACCAGGTCTCAATTAACACTGTTAAATGGGAACTACCTATATTTCTAATTATGTTAAGGGAAACCGTTTATACACATAGCAGAGAAATCCAGAGGGAAGCCAAGGGGGAAAAAAAGTAACTCACTTGGCACACATGTAGGCATTCTCTCCACTCAACACATCAGCTTTCACAAATAATTCTAATGCCCGTACAATGTTGGCTGCTTGCTGTAATAAAAAAAAGAGGGAAATTCGGCTTGAGCCACCTAGAAATTCAGACTAAAGGGAAGTAACCTTTGTCTCCCTAGGAGTCATGTCTAGTTCTCTGGACCCAAAGATGTATCTATAATAATATGCATTCATATGCACAGACAAACAAACATACGCACACAAGCAGGCACACAAACATATCCCCCAGCTATATCTCTCTTTATTTGCCTTTCCCTCTTAGTTATCAATGTTGCAAACACCACTGTGTAATAATATAGTGCAGTATCCTTTTTGGGTATTCCATATCTAAGTGAGGAGAATAAACCTAAAAAGCAAGCTCGGCAAAAGGATGATAGTCTTCCAGAAGTGGGTGTGCTCTAGCTACTTCCTCCTCTTAGTATTTTCGCAGCTTTTACACCTTTTTATACAGGACAGCTGCCCTTTTTCTTCAAAGGCCATGAGCTTTAAGAAATGGTATGCTTGGAACAGCTTCCTATCAGCATATCTACCCCATGGTTGAAAACAATTCAGAAAGTGGACCTTCAATATTTCATGATGATCACAACTGACATCTAGGCGATACAATCCTTTGAGATGGGTTTTAAAGAAAGCAAGCAAGAGAAATAATAATGCTGGCATACCCTGATTTCCAAAGCCACATCCAGGTAAGGGTCGTACGTATCTGAAACACTCTTGCACACGGAGCACTTCACTGCAAAGAAAGCAGAACAGTTGCTTGCCTGTTCTTCACGGTCACAGCTCCCTGCCAATGTCACATTTCATACTGAGACAGACAAGGTTTCCGTCTCTGGGTCTAGCAAAACCAGCACTGAAATCAGCTAAGCTACCAGATGCTTACTATCCACTTCACAGCCTTGATAGAGGCCAAAAACTAGAAGGAAAGGTCTACAGCAGGGGTGTCTAACTCAAGGCCCGTGGTCTGCATCCAGTCTGCAGGGTGCTTAAATCTGGCCCGTGGGCTGGCTTGGGAAACAGTGAAGGACTGGCCCATAGTGTCTCGGCAGCAAAAATGGAACTTGGAAGGGTCACGTTCTGCCTTCCCGAGCTCCATTTTTGGCTGCAACAGCCTCCTGCAACCCTCTGCCAGTGAAAAGAGAGCTCGGAAGGCCACCGCAGGCGCCCCCAACACAAGTGACGTTGAGCTGGCCATGCCCCCCTGACCATAAGCCCCCCCCAAGGTCAAGCACAACCCTAATGTGGCTCTCAATGAAATCGAGTTTGACATCCCTGGTCTACAGTGTCTGGAAAGCAACTACAAATCAACTGAACCTATAGAGGTATAATTGGGCACTGAAGGGAATTTTGGAGATGCCATATTATAACAGACTTAGCTAAAATTTAAAACTCCAAGAACATGGAAAGGAAACCTCCCAGCACACCCTCATCTGGGGCCTCGCTAAGCTGCACTCACCACGAGATCGGAGGTAGCCGCCAAAGATCTGGTGCACCAACGTGGTGGCCTGAGTCTGACGATCCAACCTGAAAAAACAAGCAATTGGGTGACTAGATTTCAGAAATGCTTTCATTTAAAACAAGTGTCCCCAAACTCTGCTGCTCATTGATCTCTTCATGAGGTTTCAGATGGTTCATTCACCCCCAACATTTATTATATGAAAATGTAATAAATACAATGTTAAACCATAGAACCATAAATAATAATAGTAATAATAATCCCATTGATCCTTGGAGGTTAATATTGATCACTGGGGAACTCTGATTTATACTGAGTGGCCTAAATAAGGATAAGGAGTGTTGCTACACTACATTTTCCAGGAATTGTAAGCAGCATGGCCTAAAATGAGACATAATGGGGGATGTAGCTCAAAAATACCTGATAAAATGCCATTCTTCATTAATGAGTTAAAACACAAGCAATCAAAATCACCAGGCATGAATTTCCTCTTCTCAAGAGCAAAGAATACCTGCAACTCTGGGTTAAACTGATGGATTTGGGGTTTTCTATGAGCTCAATTGTTCCCTTCAAATGTTGTTAACAGTGCACTGGTGATGTTATCTAGCTTGGTAACAAAACATCTTCAAGAAAATGATCGAGCTCAAAGAACACCAAGAACCTAACATGCTGTGATGGCGCAGTGGTTAGGATGGCGCAGTGGTTAGGATGCACTACTACCGGCTACTTCTGCTGACAGCTGGTTCCTGCCATTTGGCAGTTCAAATCCCACCAGGCTCAAGATTGACTCAGTCTTCCCTCCTTCCGTGGTGGGTAAAATGAGGGCCCAGACTGTTGGGGGCAAATTGCTGACTCTGTAAACTGCTTAGAAAGGGCTGTAAAACAGTATATGTCTGTGCTTATTGCTATTTGTTCCTTTAATAGGATTTTTTGCTATCTTTAAAGCAAGGATTACTTGCTTTAATATTTACTTCTATAGCAAGGAAAGGTAGACCTAATCACTGTTGCTTATGTAGTATGTGTTTTCCCCCTTCCCCATATATGGGAAAGCTAATGCTTCAGTAAACAAATTTAATGAGGACACAATTACAAGATCAGTTCAACCCCGTGTTCTCTCCCAAGCACACAGCAAGCGAGCTAGTTGTTCATACTTAGTGTAACCGTTGAGGCAGGCCTTTTGCATGGCATCAATGGTGTAGCGCAAGAACTCATGAGCATCCTCCTGACTACCAAAACGGAAGTGTCGTGCAATCTCTGCCAAAGGAGATAAAAAAAGAACTTACAGAACACCTCAGAACAGTTTCAGAAACAAATGTCATTACTGAACCCAGCATGGAAACTCAAAAGTTGTTCTTCATAAACTGACCACCACCAAAACCAAACTCTCCACCTAAGCATATCTAAGAAAAATGCTGATGAGTAAAAAAAAAATACATATATATAGTAAAAAAATGTTTTTGAAAGAGTCAGTTTGGTCTAATGTCTAAGGCTATTATACACGAGAACAGAAGTCTCCTTGGCAACTTTAAGACTTGTGGACTTCAACTCCCATAATTCTCCAGCACAACATAGCTGGCTGGAGAAATCTGGGAGTTGAAGTCCATAAGTCTTAAAGTTGTCGGGACCCCTGCACTAGAAAGTGGAAAAATGTGAGTTCTAGTCCAGCTTTGGCCATGAAAGTCAGCTGGGTGACCTTGAGCCAGTCACTCTCTCCCAGTCCAGCCCACTGGGTTGTTACAGAGTTGTTGTTGTGGAGAAAATAAAAAGAGGGAGGCTTGTTGGATACGATCACTGCCTTGAGTTATTTGTACAAATATTAATACAATTATAAAAAATAAAATAAAATTTTTAAGTTTCACCCTTAGAATCTTTGAAATATGTTCAGTTATATCTTGTAAAATCCTGAAACAGAGCATCTTTGGACCACAACTTTTTCTCTGATGGCTGACATGTCTTAATACTTCTCTTTGTAGCCATACATTCTAGAAATCTTGCTTTAAAAAAAAACAGCATTCACACATGAAAATATTTAAATTATGGTCAACATCTCAAAAGGATCACTGGTCTCTTGCCCTGTAGGAACTGGACAGGTAGACATTATTCCAACCCCCTGCTTACTTTTAAGATCTCTGATGAAGGACACAGGTTTGATGGCATTACCACTATTGGCAAAAGCCTGGATCATGTGATTCTGCATTATGCACATCATGCAGAAGCCTCCTTGGTGACCTGGAAGGGAAAATAAAATCACAATTAGCTATTTTCATTAATAGCTACGTTATACATCTTCTGTTGTGTCACTTTTTTTTGCTAGAAGCAAAATAAAGATAGACCCTACACTTGAAATCTTCACTTTATTGAACTAGCTTACCCACTGTGTTGTGATCAGACCTACAGGGATCATCACTTAGTCAATCTGTCTATACAAATGCTCCAACACTGAAAATTTTGAAGAAGAGATTGCATAACCATTTATCTGAAACGGTATAGGGTTTTCTGCCTAAGCAGGGGGTTGGACTAGAAGACCTCCAAGGTCCCTTCCAATTCTATTCTATTCTATTTCATTCCATATCCATCCATTTTGTCTTTTTTCCTCTTTTATGTGCTGGCTAAAGGCCATAATAAAAAATATAGATTGATCACATGGACAGTTTAGCAACTTCCTATCCTGACTGCAAGCTTCTTTGCCACATACCTGTAAATCTCCTCAATGCAATGCCACCCATTAAGCAGCTCAGACAGAAAAAAATTATTCAAACAAGGGGAAATTTTTCTAAAGTATGTGCATTAAGCTGCTGGTCCCTTTTGAGTGCAAAATGATCCTTGCTGCTATTTAAATAGTTCATCTGACTTTTTAAAAAAAACCACCAAAGCTGCCATCTACTCACTTCTACCTAGATGGACACTCTTCAACTAAGAGTCAGTACCACTGGTAAGGAAGGGGTGGCGTAGTGAGGAAAGCAACTCTTATGTAACCCCATAGCTGGCTCAAAACCTTCACAGCTGCCAGCATAGTCTGCCAGTCTCCCATCACAAGCATTTATGCAATGAAAGACAGCTGCTAGCTGGAACGTGATACAGCACCGCATGTGGGCTAACCTTGAATTACTCACCCTTCTCCTATACCCCACAAGCCAAGGAAAACCCACCTACTAAGCTCACACAACACTGCAGGCCCATTAAAGATAGTCCTCGACTTACAGCCATTCATTTAGTGGCTGTTCAAAGTTACAAAGGCACTGAAAAAAGTGACTTTGTTATGACCATTTTCCACATTTAGGACCATTGCAGCATCTCCATGCCACATGATTAACACTCAGATGCTTGACAACTGGTTTATATTTAGAACAGTTGCAGTGTCCTGGGATCATGTGATCAACTTTTGTGACTTTCTAACAAGCAAAGTCAATGGGGAAGCCAGATTCACTTAACAACCGTGTTACTAATTTAACAACTGCAGTGATTCACTTCACAAACATGGCAAGAAATATCATAAAAGCAACCTCACTTAACAAACTTCTCACTTAATAACATAAATGTTGGGCTCAATTGTGGTCATAAGTTAAGGACTACCTATATTACAATTAACTAACAAAGAGTAATTAAAGTAACTCTTTGTCACAAGAAGCACTGCTCCTAGATTTCAGTTGCAGAAATCAAAGGCCTCAGTAATGGAACATATCCAAATCCGAAACAAAAAAACCTCAAATGCAGCAGAATCTAAACTCACAGCCTAACTTCATGATATAACATTTTCTTAACAGCAAACTACTGAAGATACTTCCTAGTGTCTGAAACACATTGAGATTCTTCTCGTGTAAGTCCGTGAAAGCATAACCTCATATATGATATTGGAAAAATCCTAATGTTTCCCACAAAACACTTTCAGAATAGAGGGATCAGAAATTTGTAATTATAAATTGTAGAGCAACTCAAAAAGTAAGCTCCAATTGGGGGGGGGGGAAGATTTCCACATAAAATGGGCAGAATTATAGAATTTGAAATTATATTTTGGAATAAATAACATCATCATCATCTGAACAACATTTCTGAATGGTCCTGCCTGATTTTTACCTGGCTGATCTTGCTGTGAGCCTTCCTACAATCCTGTAATGTAAAAGGACATAACTTCCTCCCACAATGCATGGAAGATTAACTCCAATTGGGGATCCTATGCCCATGGGATTGATGAGATCGTGACAGAAACAAAATCAGACATAATTTTCTAGTTTTGGGGACAGTAATTTTGCCTGCATCGATGCTCTGAAAGTAATAATGGGAATGAAAAAGGAGTAGCTTACCCGAAGCAGCCCTGAATACATCCAATCCTTTCCAATTGCCCCAACACACACCAAAAGGCATATACCAACAATGCTGCACACATGTACCCTCTAAATACCTCATTCCCTGACCATTCACCTTCATAGGCTTTGAAAAATGAAACAAGTAGTTGCTATAGCCTTTGCTCTAAGGCAGGGGTCTTCAAACTTGACAGCTTTAAGACTTGTAGACTTCAACTCCCAGAATTCCTCCTCCAGTCATGTTAGCTTGGGAATTCTGGGAGTTGAAGTCCACAAGACTGAAACTTGCCAAGTTTGAAGATCCTTGTTCTAAGGGGAAAAGAGACATGAACAGCACTGCAAAACACGCGCAAACTCAGCCACACACTTACAGTTGCGGCTGTGCTCCTTAGAAAGCAGATAATTTGCTAGAGGTGGGGTGTACGTCAGACACTGCAGGGTTGAGTTGAGGAAGCAGGTGTTGCCCAGGTTGTGGAGACCAGCTCCAACGCGGTACACCCGCTCCCATTTTAGAGAGAGTCGCTCCAGAGGGAAAAGGACCTTTTGGGGAGCTGGCACCCCATCACTTCCTGACACATGCTCTTTACCTGTTGGAAGAAAAAAGGAGAAGTCAGCAAGTCAAAACCAAAATAAGAGCTCATTCTCCAAAAGACAAGTGCAATGAATGAGGCAGGCACCTTGTTTTCGTATGGGTCCCTCTTCAGAGCCCTTGTGCCGACTGCAGTTTTCTGTCCTTGGGTTCAACAAAACATACTTGCTCTTGAGGGTCTCCAGCTGGTAGGAGAAGTTTTTGGAGGCTGGTTCAAACTCAATCTTTTGCAGCAAAATCTTCTTGGCAGAAGCTGCCAACAATTTACCCAGTTCAACATCGTCAGCAGAGTCTTTTCGCCCAGGCTTTAGGGCTTCTTTTAATTTGTCCACTATTGGCATGGTGCATCACTTGGTAAAGGCAACAACCACCATCCTAGCAAGGCAACTTCACTCTGCAAAAAAAAAAAAGTTATTTGACCTCAAAATCAAATGCCTCCAGCTCAGCCCTTTTTTCTCTATAGTACTGTAGTAAAATCCACCCTCAAATATGTTCTTGAGACAATCTGATAATCTTTATTTCTTTACTTCTAGCTCTATTTTGCTTGCTGTGTGTTGAATATGGATTATAAGGACTAGGCAGGTACCTTTTTAAATTGCCATGAGCTTTTATGATGCTTTAGGAATCATGATCAACATGAATTTGGTTTTCACAACACAAGCTTCTGTTGAAAAAAATCTGTAACCAATCTATCTTTAATTATCTAATCTTTATTTCCCAACTATAAAATTTCAAATACAAATGCATAGCAATAAATAGATATTATCTATTAAGATACAGGAATAAAATTCCTGTATCAAAAACTAGAAATATACGTATTTGAAAGGCAGGATTGGATAAAAACTACAAAGTATTTTTTTGCACATTTCTGAAAAGCCTACAATTTTATGTACATCATTAAGGCTTTCAATGTATCCTTTAGCATCTCATACCTCCTGGACCCAAAATTTTCTACCCAGTAAACAGATTTTTTTCCCAAAAAAATCCAACAAAGGATTAGATTATATAATAGTTTTTGCTGCATATGAGGGCTCTAGATGTACTTTCATGTTGCTTTGCAACTAACTGGAAATTAACTTATAAATGATGTATTTCTGTTTCCTGAAATGACTGTACTCTAGAACATGCAATTCACATTATAGCCTTTAATGAGGTGTGAAATTTGCTTGTCTTTAGACAAACAAATTAGCAGCCATAGCACGAAATATAAATAACATAAATAAATAAAAAGGCTCACACTATTATCTGACCATTTCCTGGATTGCCTTGAAATTTGATTGGCAATAGTTTTACTTCCCATTAAGAAACCCCAAGGGTCTCTACTAATAGATTAAAACATGCTGCCAGGCTGAATAGATGAACCTTTCTTATAAATATAACAGGAAAAATTCATATTGTACTCTGTTTTTGAAAGAAAGGAGGGGTTGCGTCATGTGTCCCTTTTTGGGGGGAACCAGGCATTTTTCCAGGGTGCGTGTGTGTCTGTGTAGGTAACTGTGTACATGAAATGCTATCATACACATGACAGCATACCTTTCAGCATACCTGAACATGAGCACCTCCCTAAAATAAACAATGTCAGGCAAGTTTCTTCAGTCTCCCTTGCTTCAAATTTGCCACTCACATTTTTTTCCCCCTGAACCTCCCATTGAGAAGACAGAGGGATCAGAGTTATCTTTCAAAACAGTCTCCCACACCTGGGATGTGCTGGATGACCTCACATAAATTCCGGCTGGTGGGCAATTAAGTACAGCGTACCTGGAGGGCCCCAGGTGTCAGATGCAAAACAAGCCTCCTCCACTTGGCAAGTGGCCGCATCAGCCAAGGACACACACAAGATCGGGATGCTAAGGAAACGCCATGGGAAGTTGGAGGGAGAGATGCGAGCGCATTCTGGCACCTGAGAAGATGTCAGGAGAAACTGAATCATCAGGGAGAAGAGAAGGTCCCTGGGGGCCTGGAAGCAAACTTCTCCAGCGCAGGCTCCCAATTCCTTTCCTCCGGGATGAAAGGGAGAAAGAAAGGAGGGAGGCTGCTCTGTGCCATAACAGGCCAAAAGGAGCCCGGCCTTGAGCAAGGAAAGGGCATTGTTGCACGGAATCCGCAGAAAGGCCCCCATTCTAAGGGGGAAATGCTTCGTCTACCTTCCGATCTGTTGACCCCAAGACAAGAAGGGCCTCCCCTCTTTGCCCCTCTCGCCCTCTGTCCTCCCCCACCTCGCTTCCTTTGCGAAGAGCGCCCGCCAGCCTCGGTTCTCCCACCCAGATACGCTCTTCTCCCCCGGGCCAGAAAACCCTGGCCGAGGTGAATCCGGCGGCCCCTAAAAGCCAAATTCCAAGGCGCTCCAGAGCCTCCGGCGTTCGCGCAAGGACACCTCTATGCGTCGCCTCCCGGAGACGGTCCAGGCAGGGCCTGGGCTCACAGCGGAGGAGGCTCCTCCTCGGCACGGGCCCGAGTCACCGGGAACGCCACGGGGATTCGAGCAGAAGTCGCTCGCCCTGGCGCCAGGGACCAGCAATCCCGGCAAGCACGGCCGAACAAGAGCTGCACGGGAATAGCCGCGGTGCCGAAAAGGGGCAGAAGGGTCACGCAGCCAGGCAGTCGGACTCCCGAGCGATCGCCCTCCGCCGCGGCCCAAGCCCTCCCCGTTGCACCGACCCCCTCCCGTTCTCATTCTGACCTTTCACTCCCCCTCCGGAGCGGTGCCTGCGCTCCTACAGCGTGTGCGCATACACAACACGTGTCCAACGCAGCGCACAGGGAAGGCGAGAGCGCAGCTGCTAGGCCGCGAATCCAGGCCCAATCCGCCTCCTAACGGGGCGGGGAAGCGAAAGCCAACCCTGCCCATCCTGCTCTGACGCAAGGCTGTCCCTCCGCACGTTTCCGGGAGGCAGCGCCGCCCGGCTGAGTCGTCCTTGGCCCAAGCGAGCCGCGAAGCGGTGGCGGAAGAGGCCGCTGTGCCCTTCATCCCCTCAACTTTGCTCCTCTTTCGAGTAAAAGTTGCCGCTTGGCCGACGCTCTTGAGCGGGTCGACGACAACTCGCCACGCCCGGCCCACTGGCATCGGGGCAATTTGCCAAGGCCGACTTGCTGCGGAACAGCTCGTCGTCCTCGGATTACCACCGCGATTGAGCCCATAATTTCTGTTGCTAAGCGAAACCCTTGTGAAGTGAATTTTGCACCATTTTACGACCTTTCTTACCACAGTTGTTAAGTGGATCATTGCACTTGTTAAATTAGTAACACAATTGTGAAATGAATTCGGCTTCCCCATTGGCTTGGCTTCTTAGGAGGTCCTAAAAATTGATCACAGGACATCTGAATTTTGGTCACATGATCTTGGGGATCATGGGGGAAATTGTGTGAAATTGTCATAAGTTTGACACAAATTTTGACATAATTGTCAAAATTGTCACTTCAGTGTTGTAACTTTGGTCACTAAAACGAACTGTTGTCAATCAAGGAGTACCTGTAGAACCGAGTGTCAAACTCAGGGCTGACCTGGGGGGCCAGCCTGGAAATATCAAAGGACCAGCCTGTGGTGCCTCTGCCTACCAAAAAAGGCCACAGGGCCCCCCCACGGCCTGTATTTGGCCTCCCCAGCCTCCAGCAGCACTCTGCCGGCCAAACACAGGCTTCATGGAGGGCCTGCGCAGCCTGTTATCAGCCGCCTCAGCCTTTCAGCTGGGAGAATACTGCAGCAGTCCATGGAGGCTGAAAATGAGGCACAGGGGAGCACATGTACCCCCCCCACACACACACACACCCTGTTTTGGCCAGCGGGGTGCTGCAGGAGGCGTCCATCCCATCTCTCCCACACCGACACCCCCCCCCGCCAGCCCACAGAGAACTGCAATGTTGATCCAGCCCTCAAAGAAATCCAGTTTTGACACCTCTGCTTTCGAATCATGAAAGAAAGGATGCCAAACGTGGGACAAAATGAAATGGGAAGTTTTAAAATTATTTTAAATAATTAAATTGAATTGCGTTGTCCCGCAGTGAGTTGGCCATGGTGACTTGTCCCATGGGAGTTGGCTGCTGTGAGTGGTCCTATTCACCTCTTGAACACCACTGAAAACAGGAGGGAGGGGAAGGTGGGACACTCCCGAGGCAGCTTTGGGTCCAGAAGCCAGGCTCCTACCGCGATGATCCAATTTAAGCGACCACACATAGCAGTGCTCAGAGGATCTGTCACCAGGATTTTAGACAACACAGGGTAGGTAGATGGTTCTCTTTTGAAGCCAGTTTATTCTTTGTGTGTTTTTATTCCCAGATACCTGAATTGGGAGGACTGATGAACTGGGGCTGGCCTAAATCGGCTTCTCAATATTTATGCCGGGGAGAAAAATTAGCAGTGGAGAAGTTATTTAGAGCTGTGAATAGCAGTAGTGAATCCTCAACCCCTTTTAACGATCCAATGGATTCTTCTAACTCCATAAGATATGTAGAGAACTTCAATTTGGAATTGTGTGTAGTTAGGGCTACTGTATCTGAGCTGTAAGGATCTGGACGATTCCTACACAATAAGCAAAAACAAAAAAAAGATTCTGTATCTCTGCCATTTTAGTGTTCATTCCAATATCTAATGAATATTCCACCTCTGTGAACCTTGTTGGGATTTGGGGTTGGGGTATGCCTTTGAATCTTGACTCCTGGTAACTGGACAGGTCTGTGCAATTTCTTGGCAAGATTTCGGGAGTGATTTGCCCGTGCTCCATTCCAAGAGCAGAGGGAGGGTGACTGGCTCAAGGTCATTGTCATGCCCCTGGTGGAGGCTGACTCTGAGGGAGAGGAGGAACAGCCGAGACAGGGAGTGAGGGAGTGACAGAGTGGAAGTGTCGCTCCGGAGGTTGTAAAGGAGGCTGGGGAAGGGCAGAGGCCGGGTGAGCAGTCAGAGGAGGACCCAGGCCCATCCCCTCTCCCAGCCTTCTACCAGTTTGCACCTATTCGCTAGAACCGGTAGTTAACATTCTAAGCAGTTCGGAGAACCGGTTGTTGGAAGAAATTACTGGCCCAACCCTGTAAGGAAGGCAGGAAGGAAACATTCTGGTGTTGCTTACAGAAACTGTCTGTTAACCCTTATTATATTCTTGGCAGGACTAGACTTCCTGTCTCAGGAACATCTATGGATGTTTTTTCCCCTTCTTTGCTGGTACTTTGCTTGTGTGGAATGACCATTCAAAGTTACAATGGCACTGAAAAAAGTGACTTATGACCATTTTTCACACTTACCACTGTTGCAGCATCCCCACAGTCATGAGAGGCCAGGCGAGGAGATGCACGCCTCAATGAGTGATATTGAGTTGGCCATGCCCAGCCAACATGACCACCAAGCCACGTCCACCCAGTCACAGCCATGCCCACAGAGCCGGTTGTTAAAAATTTGAATCCCACCCCTGCCCTATCCATCCTAGGACATGCAGGGAGGAGGATAAGGGAGAGATGTGGTCTACTTGGGAGGAGAGAGCCTTTATCCTCTTCATGGGCTGCAGGTGTGAGAACTGCATAAGAGTTTGGACCTGCATTCTGGCAAACGCTGGAGACAAAGCATGTTTTATTTTGGCTTGAGGTTATCTTGGATGGCGTCCTCCCAACAGACTGCCTTCTTATCTCCTTGAATCTGGTAAATATTTCTCCCGTTGTGGAAATTTCGTCATTGAAATTTGTTTGGTTTTTATTTTCACCTCTATCTGCTCATTAAATTCGGACTGTATTGCTCTCTTTTGTAGACTATTTTTGAGTACGTTTTATCTCCAACTGAGAACTATTGAACAGTGGGAGGCATTAAAGGACATTTATTTACGTGTTGGATTTTGTTACATTTGTGTTACACTCTGGGTCATCATGCCTGGTGTACTGATATAAACAGCATTGAAGGATTATTAATTGCCATCACTCAGACAACTGGTAGCTCCAATTTTGGATTGGGAAGGGAACATCAAGAACATGGCAGAAATACTGAAAATAGGTGGGAGGAGGACATTTAAAGCCATTGACGCTGGGGCTACGGAAAGGAAGTGGGATCCTCCATTGATTTGCCTGTATTTTTTAATTCAAATGTTCTGAACTATTAAGTGATTAAGGGGCTCTGCAGGAATTTTGGCTGCCCCTCAGCAGAAAAAAAGTGTCTGCCACCCAAAAACAGCCTGTTTCCATTTTCTTTGATAATACTGTTTATTGTCCGGAGACTCAAGTGTCCACATACGAATTATACAAAGCATCAGAGACATGCACAGTCTGCTTGTCTATTCAGCAACTTTCATGTGTTCCCAGCACAAGAAAATCTCAGCTTTCAGAATCCAACAACAACAAAAACAATCCACCCCATATTATTCTACCCACCAAACTATCTTCCCACCCCAGGTGCTCCCCAAAAAGCTTTAAATTACGGCAGCAAGTTAACTTATTTTTTCATACTCACGAAGCAAAGATTTGAAAATAATGTAAACTCTTTATTATTATTTTTAAAAATATTTTCGAATTGCTCGCATGGAGGGGAAACTGTTCTGTTATGGGTGTTTCAGGGAAAGTTATGCATGACACTAAAACCCACGGCTATAAATTAAGCCAATTGAGGAGTCTTTTATATTGTTTTTCACACCGCTACTCAAATGGCCAACTTAATTTGCTTGCTGGCAAGCTGGGAGCTGCAGTTTGGCTAGCAAGAAGCAGTCACATGTTGCTGCCACCCTCCAGTCTCTGTCAAAAACTTACACATGCTGCAGGAGAAACCAGAGGAGAAGGCAGGAACAGAATACTGTTTCCGCTGGCATTCTGCAATGAGGGAAGGAACACCGTCCTCCGTACGTTTTGACATTCTTCCCCACTGTATGTTAAAAGCTTCCAACGCAGAACCCCTTTACAAAGTAATAAGTGCAAATCTAACAGCTAAACAAGGACATTAAAAAAAACATAATAGAGGAATGATACAACTGATTGCTGAAACAAACTGAAAAAAATTAAAAATCAAAAAGTATCAACAGAGAGAAAGAAGGTAAATGTCACATAGGATATAACCGTACAGGAAGTAAAACAGGAGTCTAATACTGGGCTGAACAGATTCTTTTTCCTTTTTCTTGTTTTAAAAATATATTGAAATCAACAGACTGGCCCAGGATGACATCTTTAAATTCTACCTTGATGAACAGCATGAAAAGGCCACAGGGGGCAGGCCTGGCTAAGAATAAGTGTGAGTATCCTTCAGATCTAGATCCGAGAATCCCAAAAAATGGGGGCGTGGACCCAGAGCTCGGGGAAATCCAGGAAAGAAAGGACAAGCTCAGAAGGGGGAATGGAAGGGTTGAACCGAACAATACTCGTTTTCAGACAGTAGAGGGTTTTGTCATTACTCCAAAGGAGCATTTATAATCACAGTTTAATCAATGTGTGTGTGTGTATCAAAGGCCAGCTCTCCTCATCGCCTATTTGGGCAGAGAACATAAATGTTTACCTTCTGTGAAATTCTTGTTGTAATAATTTGTTTCTCTATTCAGCAAGCCGCAGGGCTTGGAGCTGTGTTGGGCCTGATTAAAAATTGTTCTGTGCCTGGAACTTTGGAGGAGCAGGAGGAAGATGACAATTCCTTGGTCTACAAAGTTTCAAAATCCTAATAGAAATAGTAAACCTTAGAACTGGCTCAGAGAGACTGTAACATCAGAATTACATTAATGGCATAAAAATGAAAAAGAAGGTGGATTAAGCATATGGAGTAAGTCCATATCCTGAAACACTTTTTAAAAACTGAAATTTGATTATTCCAGACACAAAGCGAGAAGCTGCATATAACTCTTAGGTCTTCCAGGCTATATATATTAACTTTGTAGCATAAAGTATCCTGAAAGAAGATATTGTTTCTCTTGGACAGTCAATTTTCAAAGAGTTGCTTAGTCCTTGGAAGATAACACAACTCTCTTTGCCAGTGCAAAAGAGTGCCCTAAGTGATGACACCACTATCACTTTTCATGGAGCCCAAAATGCATGTTTAATCTCAGCTGACCACATGTCTCTCTGTATATGTGTCTTAAGAGAAAGGAATGGCTCTAAAATAGTAAGTGGAATAATTTCATAGGTGGAAAGAAGAGGGGTTTTGACCCAAGCAGAAGGTGGGAGAGTGGGAAAGAGAGGGTTTACAAGCTTTCTTCACAAGGAGGGATGTCTCTCAAGACAGTAAGAACCTGGTAGGCCTGCTACCCAGAATCAGAGACAACACCTCTCAGCCAATCATACTGTTGATGCTGCCTTCTGCCATTATAACTTGGCTGAAATCCATAGAGTAAGAAGACACTCACTGGGAACAGCACAGGGGAAGAAGCAGAAGAAGCAATGTATGAATGGCCTCAACATCCCTTTCCCACCCACTGCTACTGGCCTGCCCATAAGTTTTTATTTTCATGCTGTTTCCAGGAAGTGATGTCAAATGTGGACCAATCTTAATTCCTTGCAAGCCATGCTGCTGGTGCCAAAGGAACTCAAGGATCCTCAATGTCAAGGAACTCCTGTTTAGGGGGAGCCACTCCACGGTACCATGCACAGGAACCATCACTCCGCTTGATGCAGGCATAGTGTTTTGCCTGCCGCCCATTGATGTTCTTCTCCGTCACCCAGTCAGTCCACAGACACTCATCCTGAGCAGAGACATAGCAGGGGATGTAGGGGCAGCGGGAAATCTTCAGAGAGAAAAAAAAATACCATTAGCTGCATGATTTCCTAGCATTACGATCGAAGATCTGACTAACTCTGCTGGCACTGGATTCAGCTTCCGGGTCCAATTTGAAGTGTTTTAAAGCCCAGAATAACACAGCCTTGGACAGGTTGTTGGACTAGAACAAGATCTCCAAGATCTCAATCAACTATAAGAGTCTACAAGGTCTTGGGCAACAGGAGTCTGCCTACCTGGTATGAATGAGAGAGAGCAGTAATTCTGCCTAGTAGCCTCTGCATCATTCACCAGCAGTCGTCCAGGCAACCCTATCTGTCTGCAATTCTGGAAGCAAGCTAAATCTGTTTCATGTCAGCCTGCCATCTGAATTAAGATTCTGATTTTTGGTATTAATTAATTACCATGGCTTTTTTCTTTTGTTTTGAGGCTGTACATCACCCAGATCCTTGGGCATTGGGGTGGGTTAGGAATTCCTCAACTGAATAATTACCTTACTCTGCCAATCCCTCCAAGAAAGCAAACTAAAGAGCAAACAGGAGCCACCAACTAAAAGAACACACTTCTGCTCCTTGCAGAAGGTCCAAAGTTGAAAGGGTTCAGGCCAGGTTACAAGTTTAAGATAGCATCCTACACCCATAGATGACCTGTGGCAAGAGCAAGGTGAGTACAGTATAACCATCCTCACTCTTCTTGACATATCAGCAGCTTTCAATATTAGTGATCGTGGTATCCTTCTGAACTGGTTTTGGGAATTAGATGGGGCTGTGTTGAGCTGATTCTACTTTTGGGGTCAATTCCAGTCAGAGTTGATTTTTTTTGGGGGGGGGGAATTCAGCCAATGGCTTCCACTTTGTAGGGTACCCCAGGCCCAGTTCTCTCTCCTCTCCTGTTTAACATCTACATGAGGTTCTGAGTGAAGTGATTATTAGGGATTGGAAAGCCTTATACATCCATGCTGAGCTGCCTGAACGATGCCATGGATGTCCTGTCCCCAGTGCATGGAAACTGAATGGGTCAGGATGGGAGTGCAATCAGCTTTGACTCAACTCAAGCAAGACTAAATGGCATTGGGTATTTGGGCCATNGGGGGGGGGGGGAGTGTCTTCTGGGACTTACAGCTCCTGCTAGAAGATCAGGTATCAACTGTGGCCTTTGCACATCTCATGGTTGTGAGCCAATTGCAGTTGCTCCTGGATTGGAAGGCTTTATTTAGGGTTGTTTATGCCTCATGACTTCTTTTCTGGGTTGTTATAATGTGCTTTACAGGGGATTGCCCTGGAGCATTCAGAAGCTACAACTTGATATGAAATGCGGCCGCGTGAGCAGTAAAAGGCATTGGATGCTTGATGCACTTTAACACCACTGCTATGTGGGTGGCATTGGCTGCCGGTGTGCTTCCTGGTACAATTCCAAGTGTTGCTTATCACCTTTAAAGCCCTTCATGACTCGGGGTGGTGTTAACTAAGGAACAGTCTTCTCCCAGTCATTTCTACCTGCCAATGATCCAGCAAGTTAGGCATATCACATCACATGCAGCCGAGGAATGACAGGGAACTAGGAGATGTGCCTTCTCTGCCGTAGCCTCTGCCCTCAGGAAAATTCTCCCTTCAGAGATCAGGAAGGCATCGACCTTGTGGGCCTTTTTAAAGACCATAAAGACTTGGTTTGTGCATGGGCCTGGGGTTCTGAGTGAGTTGAGGGTTTAGTTTCTTGACCATTTTAACATCCATGACAATAGTTCTACTCAATGACCTTGTATGTTTATTTTGTATTGTTTTAATTGGTTTTGTTTTTACATTTTATAATGAATGTAAGCCACCCCAGAATCATTTATTGAGATGGGCAGTTATATAAATCATATAAACAAATAATTAAATAAATTTGGGTTTACCTTGCATTCACAGCCCATCTGGTACCGCTGGTTGAGACTCTTCTTTTGGGTGGCACTGAGGGAATCCCAAGGAACGATGAAATCACAAAGGGTGATGTGCATCCTGCCATTACCCTCCGATTTCCCTGAGAGAACAAAGCAATTATGAATAGCAGCCTGCAAGCCAGAGGGCATTTTCCTGATTATTTCCAGAATTAATTTATAATTTAAGTTAATTTAAGTTAAACTTAAACTTGCTTGGGAAACCTAAATTGTAAATGAGAGCTAAAACAAACGTTGATTTGTAAGTAATTACACTCTCCTGACACAGTTTCCAATCAATTTGGGGGTGGATGGGAGTGGCAGCTAGTAGGCACCACTGTAAATTTCCAGATCACACTTTAAATTCATAAAATGGCTGCTCTTGTGGGGAAACTGAATATTCACAAAATGGCTGCCACATTGGGCATCATCTGTCATAAACTAACTATTTCCCAAAGCAAATTGGCAAATCAATCAATCCCTCCTATTGCAGTCTTGCCTCCCCATCTAACTGCAGCTTTGTGATCACCCTTAACAATCAGCCATTTTTTCTTAGAAGTTCTCTTAAAAGATATAGGGTCAACAACTCAACATATATTTGTGGAAATAAAGATGAAGTTGAAAGCTCAGGCTGTGATGTATACTATGCTCATTTCACATTCATTTTTTGAAAAATAGAATAAAAATAATAGGTATATTCTGTTCCATGTTAGGCTACACATGAAATATCATTCCCCATTTCTGGCATCTTTTAAGGAGTTTGAAAAACTGGAATATACTCAGAGAAGAATAAGGGAACTAAAAGGCAAATATCATAAAGAACATTTCAAAAAAGTAAATTTGTTTAGCCTGTAAACACAAGCATATGTGGCAAACTGAGATTATGGGAAACTGATGATCCATGTAGAATGAGGTTTCAATATAAATTTCAGTTGTGGTGTCAACACAACAAGCACATATGCCACAGATTTTGCATCATGACATGTGCCTGTGTGTTGCATCACTCTCTCACTGCCCTCACCAATGGCTACGCCTGAAAAAGAAAAAATTATGGGCAATTGACATCAAACATTACATGCCTGAAGAGCTATCATGAGGAAGACGAAACAGAAGTATTCTATTCTTCTAGAAATAATAGGCGGAAACTGCTAGGGACTCAGAATTCAGCTAATCATTTGAAGACATTTTGCAATTTGGGAGAACTACAGGGATTTAAGATGAAGCTGGGCAGACCCTAATTGTGGGTATCTGGTATTATAAAATCCTGCACTATGAATCTTCTAGCAACTTGGCACCATTGAATTAGCTGTCAATGGATAGATAGACAAACAATATCTACACACTATGCAACAGAGACAATCAACAAGCTAAAAGGGAACAAAAAGACCAAAACGCTTCCCCATCAGCACTCAGATCCAGATGATCACAAATTAATTCCAAAATTAACATCAGACCAACAATCAAATAAACAATACCTTAATCAAGGAACTGTCAAATAAACCAACAGAAGGCAGCCCAGCTAAAGAACCTCTAACACCACCACCGACAGGGAAAGATACTAAAATATTAACTGAGAGGAAATCTCACTCCTTATTAGCACTGATGATGTTACCCACAGTTTGGCTAATGAAACATCTGCAAGAAAAAAACCCAAGCTCAGAGAGCACTAAGGATACCTCATTATGAATCTTATATTGAACAGGAAGCTGAACTAGAGTCAGACTAAGGTTCCTGTTTATTACTTTATCTTCTAAGAAACAGCTAGTCAAAGACCACTGCAAAATCCTAGTAGTAAGTTGATGAAAGTACACGATCACCAAATTTGAAATTGCATTTCTTGCTGCAAAGCTAATTGCCAGAAATATTTTGGCTATTTTGAGTGGTAAAAAGTAGGTTTGGATTTTTTTTGTCTTTCATTGGCTCTATTTCATTGGCTTTCCATTTCTTACTCTTTTTCTGGGCTTTGCAAATTTATTATTCTTTACCTGCAATGAGATATTCCTTTTTGCCACTAACATCCAGTGTCACTCCACATACCGCCGAGGAGGGAGCTGTGAAGATGAATTCAATGTCCTGTTCTGGCCCTTTAAACATCTGAAAGGGAAAGAAGCAAATGAGGCCAAGCAACCATGCCATTAAAATGGAACACCCCTTTAGAGATCTTTCAATGCACCAATCTTTCCTCATGCTAATAATTATGTCAGACATGTTTCTGATACAGCCCTTTCAAACTCCAGATGTGCTGGTCTCATTCCAGAAATCTTGCCTAGAAACCATAGGACTGGTGATCTGGCACATTTGGAGAACATCAAGACAGGGAAGACAATTCTAGTGTTTCCAATGTTATTCCAAGTTCTTTCCCAAACACAGTCAAAAAACAGTGACCAATGTTTTCACAATTTTCTTTAGTCCTTTGAAAGACATAGATTTCCTATCTATTTTCCCTCCTGGAGAAATCAATCCATATGCCAATAAAATGTTGCCACCTATTTATTTTTAAAAGGCCACACATTAACTATTATTACAACAAGGGGATTCACAGAGTAAGTCAAGCCATAAATTGTGATTTAGAAACTAAAGTTGTGGTTAATGCAGTATGTGAATTCTATCATTTGACATGCTAACTTTATGTTTAGGGGTATTTTAAAAATTCATAAAGTAATAGATCATTAATAAATCTGGCAAATGGGATGTTCACTGAGACCTATGATCAAGTTATTTTAGTGTAGAGGTCTGAGGTATGGAAAAAGAGCATTTGTTTCCCAATAGCTTCTCCAGCAGAGGGAGAAACTTTTACAGATGACATGCAGGGAAACCAAAGTAACATGAATGTGCCAATTCCAAAGAAATTACAGAAACAGGAAACCAAAACTGCTCTTCAAGGCTGCTTCTTCCATACTAGTTTCAATGTGTCTCTAGGATACAGAATGATAGCTCTTCTGTTCTTCTTTCATTAAATCAGTGTAGGAATAGAATGCCAATTGGATCTCACTCTAGCATATGGCAAACCCTTGATTCATTTGCCTTTGATGGTTTTTTTTAATGTTTTTAAACTATCAGCTAAGATTAGAAGGCTTTTCTTTCCCTTCCTTTTTCTTAATCTCTTGTTAGACTAAGTATTATTAGCAAACTAATATTTTAATAATTCCAAACAAGGCAGCTGAAAATCTGAAATGAAAATAAAACATAGAAAATATCTAGCACTAAATAGCACTCACATAATAGGTTTATAGGCTCTCTGCAGTTTCACCCTGAATTGCCGTTGCTCTTCTTTGTGTGTTTGTATAAGGCAGTGTTATACTGGCAGTCCGCAAGTTCAGAAAGTAAGGACTATCTCTGAATACAAATAGGCTGTCTATTGCTAAAAATGGCAGACAAGTGTTCTCCCTTCCTTGAGCCGATTAAGTGCTGAAGCTATGCAATGCTTTCAGGAACCACTGAAGCTGTGCATTTTTAATATATAAGCCTGTTTTCAGCCATTTTCAGCAATTCCTGAAAGCATTTTGCAGCTTCAGCAGTTCCATCAGCTCAAGGAAGGACAATGTCATCCACTTTTTTTTAGTAACAGGCTGCCCATTGGCTAAGTACAAGTCCCGACTTCCATACAAGTTTGAGTTAAAGACGGCATAAGGAACAGAAGCCATTCTTATCCTGGGGGCTGCCTGTATACACATAGCCAAAGCTAGGGTTCTCATGTAGCTGTTTGTTACCTTTATCTGTTTGATCTCATATTGGATGCGTTTGATAGGGTTTCCATAGATGTCATTCCCAGAGTCCACTTCTTTTTCAGAGACAGCCTTTGCTCTGATCACTGAAATACAAAGATAAAATAGAAGTTGGAAGGAAGCGGTGCCAGTGATAAATCTAACCATTCCAAAGTAGATTACAAATAACATAACCATGAGTCTCACTCTTCTTCCTTCCACTCGGCAGCTATTCTCACAAGCAAAACCTGGGGTTATTAATCCTGGGGAGTTTCTGTTGCATGCTGCTAACAAAAAAGCCTTTTGCCCTTTTGTGCTCTTTCCTTTCTGCAGTTCTTTGATTATAGACTCCTTCAAGCTTGCAACAATATTTGAAATGCCACCTTGTTCTATTTATTTCAAAGATAAGGATAATGTCTGCATTATCTTCAAGCATTTGTCCAGGACAAAGAAAATTAACTAAAATGTGGTGCTGTAAGAAACAGAGGTTAATAGCTTTTCTTGTCAAATAGATTTGCTATTAAAACTCAGGACTCTTCATCCATAATGAAGCTAAACACACTGAGACTCAACTCAAATGAAAATATTTTGCATTCAGACTCTTTGTACATAAATTCTTCAGGCTATTGTGGGGTATGGGATGGGAAGAAAAAGAGAATTTGATTTCAGTAAAGGGAAGAGGTGAAAAGCAGGATAGAGGATACCTTTTATTCAAGGACTATCAGGATAATCACACTAGGCTAAGACCAAGCAAGACTGCACTCACTTTCACACCAGGACTGGCTTATCATGTCTTATTTGCTTAACCAGGGTTTGTTAAAAAACATAATTTGATTTCTTTACACAAGAAACTAAGCCATTAACAATCTTAGTTCTGCCTAGCAGGCATGGGTTTGGGATCTGGTAACATTTCACAGTACAGGTAGTCCTCAACTTACATCCACAATTGAGCCTCAAATTTCCATTGTTAAAAGTTGTTAAGTGAATTATGTCTCATGTTACAACCTTTTTGCCATGGTTATTAAGCAAATCACTAGACTTGTTAAATGCATCATGTGGTCGTTAAGCAAATCTGGCTTCCCCCATTGACTTTGCATGTCAGAAACTCCTTAGGAAGATTGTAAATGACAATCGTAGGACCCTTGGATGCTGCAACTATCGTAGATATATGCCAAGCACCCAAAATTTGATCATACGACTGTGGAGATGCTGCAATGGTAATAAGAATGAAAACAGCTAACAAGTCATTTTTTTTCAGTGCCACTGTAACTTTGAATGGTCATTAAACATATGGTTGTTATGTGAAGGATTGTTGTCAATGTGTTTAACATGGTTGTTATGTCAACCTATAATTCCAGATTTTAAACTGCCAGTTCTAACAACTAAGCCACCTTGTTGTTCATTTCATCTAAACTATCCATTAAGAAAGTTGAGTTGACAAAAAAATAGGCTTTTGTGTGAAAGGACTGTGATGTCAATTCAGCTGAGCTGCTGAAAACCAATTGTTAAACTCAGAATTCACTTAAAGGTATCTTATTTTAAGCTAAACTTTGTTTCTGGATATAGTGGGGCCTTCGAACTAAACAACATAAAACACTGATGAGATTTATTTCTGCTAAAATCTATCTCAGTCCATCTATAGTTCATAATATAAACTTTTTTTTTGCTTTGAGGTCCAATTATATTACTTGATTTATAAGCTCAACAACTCAGATCATAAAATTGCAAAACAATGATCCAAGATGAAACCAAATCTTGCTGTGCAACATTGTAAAGGCAGCAATTGGCGGCTTTCCCTGGCTGAAATCTGAATGCCACCAATTGTGGGCAAAGCTGTCACCAACTGCCATACAGACATATTTCAGATGATCCCTGCAAAGTATTCCAGCGAATCATTTTCCCCTCACCTTTCTTTCCCCAAAGACTGTTGACCTATTATCCTAACAGTGGCTAAATTGCAATAGTTTCTCTGTGTTAACTGCAAAGTTGTGGCTGCCAGGATTTGTGCAGCTTAGATGCTGCCTCTGTGTAAGGATTCTTGGGCGTGGAGTTGAAAATAGGAGTAAGGCCTGAGTGAATGTGTTGTAGCTGTGAAATGCTGACATAGTGGCCTAGAGGTTAAGATTCTGGACTTGTTGACCATAAGGTTGGCAGTTCGAGACCCAAGTATCTTGTGATAGGGTGAACTCCCGTTCTTGCCAACCTAGCAGTTTGAAAGCATGCAAATGAAAGTAGATAAATAGATACCACTTGAGTGGGAGGGTAACGGCATTCCATTCAGCATATGATCATACTGGCATATGACCACAGAAACATCCTCGGACAAGGCTGGCTTCCTCAGCTAAGAAACAGAGATGAGCAGTGCCCCCTAGACTTAGACACAACTGGACAGGGGAAATCTTTAGCTTTAAAATAAAACAAAACACATACATAACTGTTTCAAAGTTACCGATAATTTACTTATTGGCCACTAGGTGGCATGAAATAACTAGTTTTTTTTTTCTTTTATGTCGAGATTGCAGAGATGCTGGATCAGCATGAGCTTTATGCTGTATGTCTAGCCATAGCCATATCAGGAAACATACTATGATGGAATTGATTTTTTTTCAAAGAATGTTCCATGTGTAGAGGAACTGAAAAGCCAGGGCCATTTGGGAAAGGAATTCCCGGTTGCTCAAGCTACATAAATGAAAGAGGGGAACCTTTTCAATCATCCTTTCAAATACAGTACATTAAATTAGGAATAGGTTCATCAATTTCAAGGCTTCAGCACCTTCTAAATTGTTTTTTCCTCAAACTTGGCAACTTTTAAGATGTGTGGACTTTAACTCCCAGAATTCTCCATGAATGAATTCCGAGAGTTGAAGGTGGAGTTGAATGAGATTGCCAAGTTAGAGAATATATTGCTCTAAATCAAGTAACCCAGGGGTCTTCAACCACCGGGCCCCGGACCGGTACCGGTCCATGGATCATTTTGTACCAGGCCGCAAAGAATGAATAATCGTGATTAAAATATATATAAAAATATGTTTTTGGTAAAGAAATAGTAAAGAAGCCCTTTACTATCAGGAAAGAATTAATTTTGCCAGTCCTTGAAAAAGTATTTCTGCGTGAAACTGGTCCCTGGTACAAAAAAGGTTGGGGACCACTGAAGTAACCGATCACCAGCTTTAAAAGGGGGGCAGGGAAGCAAAGGCCCTTCAAGGCTCCCTTGCAGCCAAAATGGTACTCCAGAACATCCAAGTCCTGATGGAAAGGGGTGGTTCACAGCAGATCCAGTGGGCCCACTGTAGCCTAGCAGATCACTGGCCCCAATCATAATCATATTTATCTCAAGCCTCCTTCCTCATGGGGCATGGATTCTCCATACAGATTTGGGTCAGTTTCGGCTTGCCTCAACAGTGAAATGCCTGAAAGAGAGACATATCCTCAGCAAATGATAGGTGGGGCATCTTTGAACCACAGTAAGGTGGTTATATAGATCAGTCTTTCCACACATTAACCGCTAACACACCAACCACAGACTGAAGACCGTATAAATAGAAGCTAATTAGGTATACCACACCTAATCCATAAAGAGCATGACAATATACACCCCGAAACTGCCCCACAATCCAATCACAGGGTAGAGAACGTGTCAATATAGGAATGCTGTATATTGTATAATACTTAGAATTGTTTCCCTTATTTCTCTGCTGTAAATGAAGATTAACAGTTGAGGCTTCTTCTTTAATGTCTCTGGCCAGACTTTTTTTTTGGGGGGGGGAGGGGGGGACATGGGGGCTTAATTTACCAAAACCATCTATAATTTTCTCTTACAATTATAAGGAGGACAGGTTTTAAAATATACTCCTAGGTGTCAGAAGCTGAACTATAGACAACTAGTAGTGTTTTGTAGAAAATTATAATATTGTAATTTTTTAGTTTCATCAGCAGGAATTCACAAAATCCTACAATGACAAATTCCACTGTTCAACTGTTTAATGTACTAAGCCTGGTGTTTTTCCTACACATGTTGCCAACCAGTTTAATCAGGCCTACATTACAGAAGAGCAGCTATGTGAACTTGATGTAGGCAGCAAAAACAACAGAGACTCTTGGCATCATAAATACCATTTCGGCTTTCCTGAAGTCACAGTCTGCTCTGTCAAATATGCTGCCACAATATATTGGTTAGTCTTCAATATACCACAGAACTTTGCTATTTTTACTGGATATAGAAGGTTTGTTGTCCATGTCTGTGTTAAGCCTGACAAATTTTCCATGTGCTGTCAAAAACAGTACAAAACTGACTCAGCATTCCCGCTTAGAAATAAATTTTCCATATATAGCTGTTTTATTGAAAACTAAATCTTTGGTCCAGCTAGGGTAGTAATGATTCAATGTGCACATTCCGCCAAGCCAAAAGGTGGCTTGGTTTTGGCTTAGTGTGTAAATCTAGCCTTCTGATTTGTCGACCAGTTATGATGATTTAATGTAATATGTGAACCCCAGCAAATTATTGTTGAAATCCAACCATAGTTTAACATAAGATGCGAACCCAACCACTGTTTACTTTAACTGAAGTGATTCTCCAGAGCTTTAGGCAGGAATTATTTCCAGCCCCCTCATTCACGATAGGAGATACTGAATGCTACTCACATAGAAGCAAAATATATACCTATAGCTGAGCAATAGTTCATTTTCACTGTGATTGCCAAGACGTTTCTAATATAGTTCTAATTAGGCAATTTGAAATTACAAAAATTTATCCTTAGTATTATGTTTGGGCTACCAATTCTAACTTACTTCATCTTACCAAGTCTTGGCATTGCTGGTTGCTCCTATGTATTGCCAAGGATTTTAATATTCCTGTCAACATTCAAAAATATGTGCTTTCCTCTCCCTTGCTGATAACATTGGTGAGAAAGTTGTGTCCAAATTAGAGAAAGGTGATACGTAAGTAAAGGAACTCAGGAAATGAAGAGGTTGTGCAGAGGACACACAGCAGAAGACAAAGGGCTGCACAGAAGCTAGCCAGAGATCATGTGAACACTTGTCAACAATCCCCAAACACACTTCTTCCCTCCCCACCAAAAGCAGGCCATCTAAAGTTACTTCCAAGAGAATACACAGATGACAAAGTATTACAGAGTTTACACACCTTGATATGGGACAGGGTTGAGAAAAAAACTTTAAAACCAGTACATCTAATTCTTGGGTTATATCTACTCCTGTCTTTGTGGTTTAGAGAATCTGCATGACATACTGTTCCATATCCCTATGATCCAATTAGGTACATATAAAATGGAAAACAGGCAACTGAGATGAGGAATATTTCATTTGCTCACAGCTTCTGAAAACATTTTCTCAAGTGTAAGTACAAGGGCAGTTTTTTTAAACCACAGTTTGCTTTAGTTTTAGTAAAATCCTTGATGACTAGTGGGAATCTATTTGTGGTCTAAAATGCAACTTGTAGGTTTCCTGTTGGTCACTCAATTAATCACATCCATTGGATACTTTCCACATTAAAGGAGCTTACAAATAAGCTAATACTTACATTGTCCTATTGAAAATGTTACTTTATTAAATTGGATTATCCCTTATAGCAAGATCTTGAAAATCAGTTTCAGGTTAATAGTTCTCAGGGATTCCTTCTGCATTTATTACTAGCTATGTCTTTCAAGCATTCTTTAAGCAGGCAAGAAGGTGACTTTGATAGAAATGTGCACAATCCATGACAAGAACAAGGATTAAAAGAAATCACAAGTCCACAAAAAGAATGCAAGAGACTTAAACAGACACATCTACAATTTACAGGAATATATGAAGGAGGAGACGTTACAGCACAATCAGACTTGCATGACTCTGTAATTATACAAATTCTCGATAGAAATAGTTTTAGCTTTCCTTTGAAGTTGATTTCTGGGCCTAATCAATCTGGTGGTATCACCTAAGAAAAACAAATATGTTTTCCAGTTTTAGGGCTCTAGAGCAGAACTACACATCTGGTACAACCATCATCAACTGTAGTTCAGAGTCCCGTCTCCCCCTTTCTGTCTCTTGAAACTGCCTGTGGCCTGACTTGGATGCCTTTGGTCTGGCTGAGACAACTGTGTGACAGCAGCTGAGTTTTTAGGCCGAGCTAATAGCTATGGCTCCAAGCTTTTCCACTCACGTGCCGCTGAATCACTGTCAAAAAATGCAACCTCGTAGAAAGAAGATTTCTATGCTGAACAGAGTGGCTTTGTAGAAGGGAATTTGCTGCTTTGGATTTTCTTAACCAAGTTCTAAGGGAGGAGGCTCGGAGAAAGGAGGCAGAAAGAAATGGGAGAGAGGCAGAGAGAGGATTGAGGAGCATATATATTTGATTCCTATATACAGTGCATTCAGAAAATATTCAGACCCCCTTCTCTTTTGTAAATTCTGTTATGCTGCATCCCGATTTATTGAAATTCATTTTTTTCTCATTAATCTACACTCAGTACCCCATAGTGACAAAGTGAAAACAGAATTTTAGAAATGTCCGTAAATTTATTAAAAAGAAAAAAACTGAAATATCACATTGGCATAAGTATTGAGACCCTTCACTCAGAACTTTGTTGAAGCACCTCTGGCAGCAATTACAGCCTCAAATCTTTTTGGGTATGTCATGGCAAGCTTTGCACACCTGGATTGGGGGATCTTCTGCCATTCTTCCTTGCAACTCCTCTCAAGCTCAGTCAGGTTGGATGGCGACCATCAGTGAACAGCCATTTTCAGGTCCCTCCAGAGATGTTCAATAGGGTTCAAATCAGGGTTCTGGCTGGGCTACTCTAGGACATTCACGGAGTTGTCCCTAAACCACTCCTGTGTTGTCTTAGCCATGTGCTTCGGATCACTGTTATGTTGAAAAGTGAACCTTCAGTCCAGTCTGAGGTCCTGAACACTGTGGAAGAGGTTTTCATTAAGGATATCCCCAGTTTCCCCTCAACTCTGACCAGTCTCTCAGTTCCTGCCGCTGAAAAACACCCACACAGCACGATACTACTACCACAGTGCTTCACTTTTGGGATGGTGTTTAGTTTACTTTATTGTCATTGCACATCGTACAACGAAATTAAATACCATCTCCAGTGTACTATACAGTAGAATTCAAGAGAGTTATTGCCCTGGGATAGAAGCTGTTTTCAGCCTATTTGTCCTTGTTTTTATTATCCCGTACCACCGGCCAAATGGTAATAGTTCAAAAATGGGTGCCCAAGATGAGATGGATCTTTGAGAATATTTTGAACTTTCTTAAGTCAGCGGGATAAGTGGTGCCTAGACATAACAGTTCAATTTTGGTTTTATCTGACCAGAGAATCTTGTTCCCCAGTCTGAAAGTCCTTCAGGTGCTCTTCTGCAAACTCCAAGTGGGCTTTCATGTGTTTTGCACTAGGAGAGGCGTCTATCTGAGATAGGTGGAGGGCTGCAGTCATGATTATCCTTCTAAAACTTTGTCCCATCTACACACAGGACCCCTGGAGCTCAGTCAGAGAGGTCATCGGGTTCTTGGTCACCTCTCTTACTAAGGCCCTTCTATGATTGTTCAGTTTGACTAGAAGAAAAGCTCTTGGAAGAGTCCTGGTTGTGCTTCTTCCATTTGAGAATTATGGAGGCCACTGAGCTCTTAGGAATCTTCAGTGCAGCAGAAATTTTATTGTAGCGTTCCCCAGATCTGTGCCTGGCAATAATCCTGTCTCTGAGCTCTGCAGGCAGTTCCTTTGATCTCATGGCTTTTGCACTACTACAGTATGCATTGTCAGCTGTGGGACCTTCTATAGAGAGGTGTGTGCCTCTCCAAATCCTGTCCAATCAATTTAATTTATCACAGGTGGACTCCAATCCAGATGTAGAAACATGTCAACAGTGATCAAGAGAAATGGGAGGCATCAGAGCTAAATTTCATGTGTTGTTGCAAAGGGTTGGAATACTTGTGATGCTTGCCAACGTGATATTTCAGTTTTTTTCTTTTTATAATAAATTTCCAGAAATTTCTGTTTTCACTTCGTTATTATGGGATACTGAGTATAGATTAATGAGAAAAAAATGAATTTCAACAACTATAGAATCAGTTGCAGCATAACAAAATTGGCAAAAGTGAAGGGAGTCTGAATACTTTCTGAATACCGTATACATTTTATACCACCATAAGAAAAGATTCTTGGTTTTAAAACTGTGGTGGTTAATGCCTGACTAAGAAGGCCTCTATTTTCTTTTGGCTCATTGTTTGCCAGCTAGATCATTATATAATCATCCAGCCAGGGATGGGATTCTACCAGTCTGAATCGGTTCGGGAGAACCCCCTGCTCTGAAGATCAGCTGGCAGTGAACTGCTTCGCTGTGACGAGCATATGGGCCTGCTGGCCCACCCTCTTTCCTGTGCTTTATTCCCTTTTGTGAGAGTACAACTGATTTGTGCGGCAGAGCACTTTTTGCCGCACCTCAGCTGTTTTAGTCACAGGGACTGCAGAAGGAGGTAAGTAGAAAACCTTTTTGAAATGCAGAGAGCGGGCGGGGAAGTGCACGATCACTAAACCGGCTGTTATACCAGTGGAATCCCACCCCTGCATCTAGTTGGCAAACAGTACACAGTACATTTTGTTCCTAACAGGTGTAACAGTAGTTGCTATATTTCACTTGCAAGCAGCTGCAATAAGATCTTGCATATTTGGTTGAACTGACTCTTCACAACAAATGACCGCAGATTCCCACAGGGGTATTCCACCAACTCAGAGGCTCACAAAACTCAACCCTGCTTTCAGCACCTTGTAAAGATGGATCCCATCATTTGCAGATCACATTTCAACCCTCATAGCAATAAAATCAAATGGATTGCCTTTGTGCATGCTTTTGCTCAATTTCAAGTACGTCTGTGTCTTGAATAAGAAAGAAATTAACTTAGCCCATTGGGAATGGAATTACTTAGCAACTTTAATTTTTGTCACCATAGATACCCTGTGGATACGTGAGGTTACAGGTCAAATTATGCAAATATAAACCAGCCAGCAGGCTAGCAATCCCATCTTAAAGAGCCCTTCATCACATGGCAGAAGCAATTCTTTATTGATCATTTATGTCCCACTTTGATGCAGCAATGAAGGGACCGGACCAAAACATTGAACAGAGAGATCTATTGAAGCATAAGATAAATTTAGCATAACAATTCACATATTATGAGGTAGCAATTTTTTTTCTGATTTATACCTTGATTTATTAAATGGCTACCTTTAAGAGCTATGAGAAATACCAAAACCTGGATAAATATATCATTGCAACATACTGTATTGCTACACAAAATTATTTGAATAAACTGTGTTACCAATGAGAAATAGGCAAATGAGTCAAAGTCAGGTTTCAACATTATTATGTGTACAATGGGAAAAACCAGCAGGGCTTTTCAAAACTGTAATATATTGGTAAATATAAAGACAGATATATAAATATACAAATATACACAGACACAAGATATATAAATATAAAGTGTACAAAATACATATTAGGAACATGATCTGTTATTTATAGATCTGAAGTAATGGCATTACAACATGTTATTATGATTAGGGTTAAAGACACATGTTAGATGTTTGAAACAAATTCCTACAGGAGAAGTGATGTTTGCTAGTATAAAACACACCAATGGCAATTTGGTACAGTAATGAGACAGCTGTCCTGAGGGATGCCATTAGCAATCAGTCCTCAGAACTTGGATCTGTTCATACATCCAGTTACAGGTAGTCCTTGACTTACAATCATTTGTTTAGAAATCGCTCAAAGTCACAACTGTACTGAAAAAAGTGATTCACAACTATTTTTCACATTTAATGGTTGTTGCAACATCCCCATGGTCACATGATCAAAATTCAGGTGCTTGGCAACTGGCATGTATTTAAGACTGTTGCACTATCCTAGGATTATATGGTCACCATTTGCAACTTTCCCAGCTGGCTTCCAACAAGCAAAGTCAATGGGGGATCCCAGACTCGCTTGATCTCATTTCACTTAACTGCGGTGATTCACTTGACGACTGTGGAAATATGGTTGTAAAATGAGGTGCAACTCACTTAACAACTGCTTCACTTAGCAACAGAAATTTTGAGTTCAATTGTGACTGTAAGTCAAGAGCTAGCTATATAACTATCTTTTCACACAGTGATATATTAGCCTTGCCTTTCCCATCATCTTGTGTGTTCCCATCAGTCTGCTTGCCTGATTTTATTCACAATCCGTTAAATATGTTGCCAAGCAAATCAAGTCTCAGCAAGCATATTTATTACTCCATGAAGAATTCTGGCATTGCCTTAGAGACATAATGTAATCAATACAATTGGCCTTGATGACATTTAAAGAGCTCAGTGCCTCCTTCTCACAGCTTACTTTATGGAAGTCAAACTGTATTCTTGCTCTCACAAAGCAGACTTTAACAGAATTTTTGTCATTCAAGAAATAATATATTTTTGGAGGCAAAAAGATAAATTCCCATGCTAGCAGAATCCAGCTTTCTACCAACAATATACCATTCCCTCACCTTTCAGTCATCTCTACCTTGGTTTTGTACATAAAACTGGGCTTAAACAATCAGGTGTGTCACTTGCCCCATCTCAGGTAAATATATTAAAGAACAATTGCAGTTGCAATTGGATTGAGATCAAAGGAAATTGAACAGGAAACTTTCTTGTGTTCCTTTCAGAACTGTATCAGTGCATGGATATGATGGAAGCAAGGATAGCTTGATTGGATGGTAGATATTTGAGGCTGGAAATGTATTTTGAATTATATTGGTTGAAGAAAACTTAGCTGAATATCCTATTCTTACCCGGTCTCTTTCATTTATTTGGCTTGCTATTCTATTCCCCAAATTACTCTTTTTTTACTATGCTCAGCTGATGTACATCTTTGTACCATTCTCAAACAAGAGAAGCTTGTATCTGAGGCTGTGAAATGGAAGCCAGATTCTTCTAAATATGCCTCATCAAATTATTCACAGATACAGCAGCTCAGCTGGTAAAACCTCTATGTTGTCCTTCCAATGTGGAGATATCACACTGGCAATTTAGGTCTTCCATCTGTTTCCTGTAGCTCCTCCACCTCCCATCACTCATCAGTTCCTTCTACATTACACACATGCATATGTCTTTATTCTAATATGAATGATAAGTCTTCCCTTACTGGTAGCAGCAGCAGCAAAGATTTCCCATTAAGTTTCTCTTTTTAATGAGCTTGATTGCTTCGTTAGATTATGCACATCTCTTTAGCCTTTCTGCAAGTCAAAGAATGGTTCCTCTCACAAATTAATCTAACATCAGGAATCTGGCTGAGACTAATGATTACCACCAGTTGTGATCTTGAAAGCCTCAAGCTGAATATCTCTGTTCATTACTGAAATATGACTTATAATCAGGCCAGAGCAATTGTAGCTCCATTGCTCCTTGCTTTGTCCATTCCTGTTTGTTGTTCACTGTTGGCTAATTTGGATATTTCTCTACAGCATGGGCATCCACAAAAATGTGATTAAGCAACTCACATTCCTAGCAGTTACCACAGCAAGGAACCCAATGGCCTCTCTGCTTGTTCTTTTGGAGAACAATGCTTTAACTCAGGGATGTCAAATTCAAGGCCTGGGGGCTGGATCCAGCCTGAGGGGTACTTCGATCTGGCCCCCAGGACCACCCTGGAAACAGCGAAGGACCAGCCTGCAGTGCTTCTGCCAGAAAAAATAGAGCTCCGTTTTCACTGGCAGAGGGTTGCAGGAGACCCTGGCAGCCGAAAACAGAGCTCAGGAGCCCGTTTTCATTGGCCGAACACTCAGGCCAGTTGCTGCCCCTGACATCGAGTGACATCGAGCTGGCCACGCCCACTCTGGTCACAGCCACCCCAACCCCCGAAAGTCAAACACAACCCCCTGAATGCCAGGGGGTTCGGCCCTCAATGAAATTGAGTTTAACATCTCTGCTTTAACCTAAATCACTTGCAAAGGCTAAATAGGCAGCTTAAATAGCCAGGATGGAAGAACAACAATCAGGTGCTTTGTCTGGATTAAAAACAACACAGTAGTACAATCAGTCCAATCCAAATTAACAGATAGTTAACAGTTAACAGACAATCAGAGTTGGAAGGGACCTTGTAGGTCATCTAGTCCAACCCCCCTGCCCAAGCAGGAGACCCATTTCTGACAAATAAATGGCAGTCCAATCTCTTCTTGAAAGCCTCAAGTGATGGCGCTCCCACAACTTCTGAGGTCAAGCTGTTCCATGGGTTGATTGTTCTCACTGTCAGAAAGTTTCTCCTTGTTTCCAGGTTAAATCTCTCCTTGTTCAGTTTCCATCCATTAGCTTGAGCCCTTCCTCTCTGTGGCAGCCCCTCAAATATTGGAAGACCGCTATCATGTCTCCCCTGGTCCTTCTCTTTACTAGACTAGCCAAGCCCAGTTCCTGTAACTGTTCTTCATGTGTTTTAGTCTCCAGTCCCCTAATCATCCTGGTTGCTCTTCTCTGTACTTTTTCTAGAGTCTCAACATCTTTTTCATAATGTGGTGACCAAAACTGGATGCATTACTCTAGGTGTGGTCTTACTAAGGCTTTATAGAGTGGTATTAGTACTTCCCTTGATCCTGATTGTGTCCCTCTGTTAATACAACTTAGGATTGCATTAGCTTTTTTGACAGCTGCTGCACATTAGCAACACTAGTGGCTATTCCTACTGCTTGTGGCAGTCCTACCTGTCTCTAAAATTTTCAAAAATAAGAGAACTGGTTTTCTATTTTCCAGCTGCAAACAGAACCAGAAATGTGGAGTCATTCTAAATGCATAGCTGACGAAGCTGTTTGCACTGTTTCCTAAGGACAATTTTTTAAAATTCATCTCACAAGAGTTACTCTCAAAATCATTTTTTCCAGATTGCAATAGATTATTTTCTAGAGAAAGAAGCTGATAACAGTTAAGCAAGCATAAAGCTAACCTAAATTTAAAGCACACAAGTATCTATTTTATTTTCCTTGACAACCCATACCAAGAACAGTCTCTCTCTAGAATGATTTTAGACTTCTGAAAAATGAGGAGACCATACTGGAAAGCAAGAGGGAGTGTCAGATTCCCTCCCACTTTTGACTCTGACCATACCCATTGCTTTCTTTAGCCAAACATCAAACTACTCTCAACAGATCAGAAAATAAGATGTTCCATTTTTGCTTTATAGTTCATCACAACCTTACTTCTCACAGGTAGAACTTACTTCAAACAAACTTCAGCTCTTCCCATCACTGCCCACATTTGAGAGCCTTCCTTACATAGGTGCCCCGGAATGGAAAACTGAATTAAATGAAATATTCATTAAATGAAATATTTCAATTTAACATTTTAGCATTCTTGTCCAAAAAGGAAATTATGCTGGTTCAGATAACACATCCTACGCACTGTCTGGTTTTGGTTTAACATGATGTTTGAGTGTAATTAATCCCTGTTTTAATAACTGTTAGGGCATAAAATCAGTTTCCAAATCCCCTCTCCTTTCAACATCCACCCTATCTTATTTCCCATCCAGATTTTCTCCATAGAGACAATCCATATGCTGTGTTAAATACATATTGTGGCTTTGCATTTTTTAGCCATTAAAGAGTAGCTAGGAGTTTACATCATAATCACAGAATTTGTTATTTGGCACAAGAAGGAACTTACTCCAGGCACCAGTCGTAACTTTACTTGCACATCAAAATAGCATATGGAAGAAAAATACCCCTGCTCTGATACATAGTCCTAAATCTTTTGTAGGGAAGAATCGCCACCCTTGCTATCCCATAAACAGACAAAATGGTCAACGTTATATTTAGTGTAATATTGTCAGTTTTCACATAACGAAAGAGAAAATCTTATCCAAATTGAGCTTAACATCTGGTGATCTGAGACATATCCATGAAGGTTTTTTGGCAAACAGTGACAGATTTAGAGGCCTTCACAAATTTGTGGATTTAATGAACTCATTCAAGATACTGTAAAGTGATGGAAGGTGCCAAGACCTGCCTTGGTTAACCTTGAAACAAAAAAATCTGAGTTAGGACTGCTTAATGCATGGATGAGAAAGCTACACTGGGAAGTTGAAAAATGAGAAGAAAATTGGAAAGAAGAAATTAATGGTAAACTATTTCTGTATTGCACCAATGAAATTTTGCCATTTCCATAAAGTCAGCAGGAATCAAGGTCTTTTTTTATCTTCCTAGTTTTTTTACTTATATTATATACACAACTATTGTGACAAAATAGGGTGCTTATATGCAAAGTCTACAAAACCCTTAACTTAAAAAGAATATATTTTTATTCTTACTACAATTACTGTAAACATCTTACAGTAATTGTAGTCAGAATAAAAATATAATATTCTTTTTAGTCATTTTCAATATTCTGAAAATATTCTCTAGGCTTTCTTTTGGGTTTTACTTTGATCGCAATTCAACATTTAGTTTATTCTAAGGCAGCCACTGAAGTTTACTATGAATCTTCTATTTTTAATCTAGGAATTTAAGTCAGGATAAATCAGACTGGAATAAAGTAAATAGGGTAATAAGCAATGCATATATAGCTAAGTGGGAGTCATTCTGGAGGCTGCTACTGTACGGCTGGCTATTAACTGCACAACTGCCTTATAGCCCCAAAACCTATCTTCTGAAGAGTCCTACATCAAGAATTCAAACATTAATGGTTCAAGATTGGCTCCAAAAATTCTGATCAGTGGCCTGAAGATATTCCAGAAGAAGAATCTGGAGAAATATTCCAACACATATATGCATCCACCCCTTAGTACCTATGATAAAGAACCCCAGTTATTTATTTCATTGTACAGTCTTAGATTGACTCAATTTATTCATCATCTTTCCAACACACCATCGATTAGAAAAATGTTAACAGATCAATTAATGACTCTCAGTCATTAATTGAATTTGAGTCTAGATTTACTTGCTTACACTGCCCAGAAGAGTATGAAGTCTCAACCGAAGGGGTGGAACCCAAACCCAACACTCTGGAAATTGAGTTTTGGTACCGAGAATGAGTGTGTGTGTATCCATGTATGTATGTGTGTGCATGTATACACACATACGGGCAAAGATAAACTGCTAAAAATCTCAACCTCTCAGCACCTTAAATTGCTGCTAAGTAGGTCTCAGTTAATAATTCTGGCATTCACAAAACCCATTCACAAAATCATATCCAACCTTAGCTGCTCTTACCTCTCCCCTCCATACATATTGAGCCTGTTTGCCTTTTCCTTTTTTTGCAAGCATTGTGTGTGTGTATATTCACCCCTTATCTAATCAAAATAAAAGTTATTTGAAAAGGGGGGAAAAAGAATTATTTGACAAAGGAATATTTTCAGCAAGAACATGAAGCCAGCCCATTAGTGCTGGCCAAGGTAGGCTCTACTTTAAAAGTTTTAAAACAGGTGGAAAGGAAGAGGGTTGAAGGAATCAGGGCTTGATCCTACAAAAGGAAATAGATAAGGGAATTAAAGAGTCAGAAGGTTATTTACACAAGTCTTCTTGTCTCAGTGTGATGCTTCAATCTTAAATGTGTACTACCAAAATCATGTGCATTATCAATTTATAAACAAAGTTATGGTTCAGATGGGATATGGATTCCTTATATTGCATGCTGATCTGATGTAACAGGCATGGGATTGGGGGGAGGGCAGGGGGCTTTCCTGTGTAGCATTTAGAAGAGTCATGGAAAAAGAGGTTATCACCTAACAATCACCAGGTATCCAATATTATTCATCGCAGGCTGCTGCCACAGACTCAAGATCTGTAGGACAGTTCAATGGGATGGGCTGATTGCAGTTGTACAAAAGTTCCTGTGGATTGGATGGTGTTGTGGCTGATGGCACAAAACAATGCAAATAAAAATAGCATAGAGTTGTGGCTGCTACAACAGAATCTGCAAACTGTACCACAATGCCATGCAATGGAATGTCAGTAAACAGACGTCTCGCCAAGGACCATGTCAGCCAAGAGAGCTTCCCAAGGGAAGTTAAAAACAACACAAATGTGCATATGGGTGCGTGCCTACATAAGCAAGGGTAGATGGCCTAAGCACATCAAAAGAACCCCTCTGGCTTTTACTTTTTTCCCATCTTGAAATGCCCCTAGAAGTTCGCAAACAGGGGACAAATGTCTCCAGCAGGAATTTACATGGTTGCATGACTATTTAAATCCATCACCAGGGCCGATTTTAACATTATGGCAGAAAGAAGTCATCATTCCAGGTAGCATATGATGAAGAGAACAACCCATTCCCTGTGGGTTCCCAAAGTAGTATCTTCCCCAACTCTCATCTGATGCTAATCTGAAATAACATTCAGATGCCTATCTAGTTGGAATGTGCAGGTAGAACCACAAGACAAATTATTTTCTTAACTCAGAGCAACAAAATGTTCTGATTGGACTTTTAAATATAATCCTTTTTAAACATTAAAAATCCAAGGTGTAAGAGAGTATGGTGCATTTTATCTTAGTCATCCTGGTGTCCAAAGTTTGATATCAGCTATGCTCTTCTTGCCCAAGCTAATTTCCTGCTTCAATATCTTTCTGCTGAAATGGGAAAAGAAGGACACCAGGAATTGATTTATAACTAGCTCATTTATTTTTCTGTCCAGTGTTTGGTGATAGGTTGTAGCTCAGTGCTATTACATGGTCTTCAAAAGGCTCTAGGTTCAATTATGCTGGGAAAAGGAGTTTGTTTATAACCCCCAAAATGCCAAACAATGTAGAGAACATTAAATTTGGTGGATCAGCAGTCTGATTTGATACAGCTTTCTGCGTTTCCCCTTCTAAAACTGAAAAAAGCTGCAGAAAATCCCAAGTGTATCCAGAAGAAAAACATAATAAAAAACCAGCTCTGTTCTCCCTGAGTAGGACGTAGGCTGAGGGTTCATTTTTCCTTACAACAGAAATAATCAGAAGTCCTTCAGGTACTTTGAACTTTAATTCCATCAGTCCTGGCTATCAGAAGAAACTGGGGATTATAGCCCTAACCATTACAAACATAAGCATATAAGGGAAAAGTCGAAGGCAAGTGATGAAACATACATTACAATGTCATGATGCAAGTCCTATGATGTCATACTTATGTCCACCATCATGGGCAGGTTTTGCACTATGATATTGTCGCATGTGTGTCACTCTTCCGCCACTGTAGCTAGATGTACCAATTATTGTAAAGCTACAACTCCCTTTCAGTAGATTAAAAGTCCAAAAGTGGCACATCATCAGGGAGGAAACCTAATTAGACCCCTGCGTGGGAGTATTGCCTGCAACAGATGGAAACAAGAAACGTTGCTAAACTTCTCGTTGTGGAAAGAAAGCAGTACCATATAGGTTTTCACTGTGTATTTCTTGCTCCAAATCTATCCTACTCTGCTTGTCATGCTCCCAGAAAACTTTGAAGTGGTGTACTCAATGCTTTATAATTGAGTCTGTTCTATGTGTAATGTGTAAAATATGTCATGTTTTTAATTCAGTGGATTATTTCTCATCATTCAAACCTTCTGCTAACACATAGGTTACATACCAATATACTGAGAACTTCCCCCCAACACACACTATTTATTCTGAAACATGACCAGCCCTTCTCATTTTCCATTGGTCACCTAAGTTTGGTTCTCAGATGTCTATTTGATGTCTATTGTTTCTATCACTATAGACAGCTCTCACATCTCTGGAAAATCAACATATTGTGTAGCCTACTGTCAAGTAGTTCTCTCCCCATCCTTTTTTCATACTAAATCTCCTATTATGACCTATATTTTCCTGTGTTTTTCCTGTATTTTTCTACATCAAGTAATTTCCCTCTGTAATACCTAAAGGATCTAGAATAATTATACTCCATTCTATGTTCAGGGAACCGACGTTCTGAAATATTAATGAAGTTTGGAAAGAAACAAAGGAGGCTCATCTATTTTGTTAATTAGTGTTTCATGAAAACAATTATTTTACACTTTGGATTGAAAAGAATGTTTGTAGCACAGGGTTGAACAAACTCAGTTCCTCTCTGACCTGCGAATATTCTTCTCTATCAGTACAGTTTACATTCCAGCTGTTTAAAACAGAAAAGTGTGTGTGTGTGTGTCCATGCTGTTCCAAAAGATTAATACAGTGCTTCCCTAGAAAATTAAAATATGTAATCTAATTTCAAATTGCAAAAGCACAAGCAGGGCCCCTCTGGCTATAGACTTGTGGCGTAGTTGATATTAACCCAAAAGAGCTGCTCCAAGGATTGTCTCAATATTCAAGGAAGTGCAAATAAGGATTTCAGCTAATTCTGAGAAACAGAAGGACATCTTTGTGGCTGAAAAAGTCACAAGATCCTTCCTGCAAAAATTCTTTTACTCAGAAATTCCCATGGACGGAAGAGATACCGGAGAGCAAAACGAAACTACAAGCAGTTGCTGCTGACAGCAACCACCCAGTTTCCTGGAGACATTACAAAATCAAGGAAGGCAGATTGGGCATATCAGTTCTGCAGTCAGAATCAGTGGGACAGATAGATAAGCTGCCCCACCAAAATATTTTCAAATCCCAACTGTAGAGCAAGGTCCAGAAAAATGAGGGCTGAGTGGTTTGTTAAGGTTTAATAAAAAGGAATTTCACAGGGAGAAAATGATGTAACTGAAGCCTAGCCCTGTCAGATCCAGTGCTTTCAACAGATTCCAAAGTTAGCAAATTGGGAAAAGAAAAAATGTTGAAAAAGAAAGAGCAACAAGTGAAGGATAAAACCCAGCATGCCTGGTTTAAACCAGTAAAACAAAAGTCTCTCTCCCTTAATTCGTTCATTCTTTCTTTCCAACTGCCAAGAAAAAGGGACATATAATGATATCACAAGGCCTTGATTAAATCAACATGGAAACAAGGAGTGTGTTTTTTCTCATGAGGGGGGCTCAGCCATGTTGGGACAGAGGTTTTGCTGGAGACATTTTTCCACTCGCACACAAACAAGTACCCACAATGTACAACTCTGGATGGAATGAAATAAAAGGCTTATTACGAAGGGCCTTCAGAATCTTATATTCCAAAGCTGGCAGGTGAAGCAGAAAGAATTAAATGGGCATCCAGTTCTTGAATCTCAGTTGCTTGGGAACTTTATACAATTGCTCAGAATCTAGGACAAGATGTAGGTTCAGAAATGCTTTCCCCCTTATTACGACTTCATACATTCAGGTTAACCCTTCACTTTGGTTTTCGGTTCTAAGTGATAATCTGACTGTCTCTGGACCACTGGATCAAAATCCAAAGGTTAGGAAGGCCGAAGGAGATGGCTCTTAATTTTTTGATTTCAGGCCAAAGAAATTATCCCAAAACCAATTATAGGTTGTTCTCAATTTATGACCATTCATTTAACAATGGTCCAAAGTTACAATGATGTCAGAAAAACTGGGTTACAACCCACCCTTGGAAGTTACAGCCATCAAACCACCTCACACAATCATGTGATCACAATTTGGGTGCTGGACAACCAGGTCATGTTTACAATGGTTCCTATTTCCCAGCCAGTTTCCAAGCAGTCATTTGGAGAAGCCAGATTCACTTCATGATTCATTTATCAATAACATAATTTGCTAAGTGACCTCAGTAAAAATGGTCGTAAAATCAGGTCCATTCTCATGATCACTCACTTAACAACCAAATCACTCAGCAACCAAAATCGCAGTCCCAATTGTGGTCATAAATCAAAGACTACCTGTACCTCTTAAGTACTTTTTTTGTTTCTGGGCAGATGGAGGCTGTCAAACTCTTGGAATAAATTATCGGTTCCTCAGGGTGATTTTACATCTGTTTTCAAATGTGAACAACAGTTCTTAGTTTGATTTCCCCACCCTCACTCCCACCCCTCCCACAAAAACTTTGGGCCTCTGGCTTGATTACCACACAGGAAGTAAGTTGATGATGATGGAGCAACCAAAAAGGCCGCAACTAAGGGACCAGCAGTTGCTGGAAGGCTGCTCAAAGTACTCATTAATGGGGAAAAAAGCTTTAATGACATACAACTAAAAGCAAAAACGCAGCAGGGTGAACATAGCAACATTTAAATCGGACTCCAGCTTCTCTTAGAGGAAAACCAAAAATGTTTTATCCTAGTCAGGAGTTTTAAGAGACTGTAAATTAAGAGATTATATTTATATAGGGAACGGAAATCTGGTTCATTTCCACTGCTACTTCACAGCTCTGGAGCTTTTTTATCTCCTTTGCCTCCCCATTTCTGGTTTTCTTCTTTCCAAACCCTGGTTCTTTGAACCCCTTTAATTCTCCTTTGCCCAACCTGGAAACAGTGACCTCCTTTCGGTTTGAGCATTCTGGGGAAATCCTAGGGCACAATAGGAGTAATATTTGCATTTGGAGTTCAAGGCCGGGAAGGNGTTTGAGCATTCTGGGGAAATCCTAGGGCACAATAGGAGTAATATTTGCATTTGGAGTTCAAGGCCGGGAGGGACATGTCCAGCAAGTGACTGGATCTACCCCCCTTGCCAAACGATTTGTGGGGTTAAGGGAAGGTTGGATGCGACCTCTCATTCCCAAACGGTTTTGCTTTTTTAAAACCATACAGATCCAAAACCTACATGTCTAAGGAGGAATTTATTCTTTTCCTTACACGTCTAAGGGGAGACTCGTTTGTCCCTCTCCTGGGTCAGAGAATATATGGCCCTAGATGGGTTCAAGCTTGCCTTTGTGAAGTTTTCGCCTTGCGGTGGTTTCCACATCTGCCCTCCCCTCCCCATTTCGAAGCTGTTCCATCAGAGTCTGGCAGCAGCCTACATTTTGCAGGCAGAAAGCCATCGCCCGAAATTAGGAATTTCAGTCCGCGGTTGCCTTTGTGCTTTTCCAAATGAATTCCTGTGGATCAGGTCAGCGAGCGCGCAAGAACGAGAGGCAGGCAGGGAGGGAGGGCAGGGAGAAAGGAAGCGAACTGCAAGGCGAAGCGGGCCGGCACTTCGCCTTTTCTTTGAATCTTGGGTAAGGTGGTGGTCGTTTTTGTTTTTTAACCGAAGGGATCTGCGGAATCAGGCCGGGAGCATTCAGGCGCCCGCACGAACGGCGAAAACTGCTGGCCGCTGCCCAGGCAGGGGCCAAGCGGGAATCAACGTGCGGGCTCCCTTCCTTGCAGGATAAAGGGGTGGGGTTGTTTTGGCGGCAAGCAAGTGAGTTTGCAGGAGGGGAGGCAAAGGGGCCTGCCCGCGAGAAGAGAAATGCGGGGTCGACCAAGCCACGAGAAGAGCCACTCGGGGAGCCGCGGAGAAGGGGAAGGGCGGTCAGCCGTATTTTATTTTATTTTTTTGGTCTTTTTTTCTTTTCGTCTTACCTACATCTGCATTGCAAAACGCCTGTTGCGGATGCACCGGGGAGCAGCTGCAGGCGTCGGCAAGGCGGTCCACCCTCCCCAGGAGCAAGACGGCCAGCGAGGCCAGGAGGCTCCGGAGCGTCGCACTCATCTTGCGGAGCGGGTGGGAGGGAAGGCGGGCTGGCGGAGGGGGTCCGGCCGAGGCTTCGCTGCTCACGGTTCCTGCCGCCTCATCCAGACAGGCGCGCGCGCGCGCCCCCGCTCCGTCCTCTGAGCCGCGGTATCTGTGGCGGCGATTCCGGGGGTGGGGTGGGGACGGGGACGCGTGCCGCTTCCGCAGGAGGCTGTCCTCAAAGTTTGCCTGGCAGTCAAGCCTGTCTCTCGGGATGGGGTGGAGAGCCTGGGAGGGCGGGGTGGGAAAAGGCTCCGCGCGGCTGGAAAAAGAAAGCCGCCTCGCCGATAGCTTCTGCTTCTCGCCTTCTGGAGGGTTTTTCTTCTCCGGGTTCCGGCCGAAGCCTGGCTTTTTAATGGGCTCCAGAGAATTGCAGCCCCGCCTCTTGGTGGCGCTGGGCCAAAACGGGCGGTTGGCCTGCTCCGGTCAGAGCGTGCGCTGCTTTTCCTTCCCTCGCCTCCGGCCCTGCGAGGTTGGGTCTAGGCCGGGCCTGTCGGAACGCGTGGGCCTGATGGGCGCTTGCCCGCGGGCCCCACGAGCTTAGGGGCCTCATACGAATCTGTGTGTGTTAACCCTTCAGTGCACAAATACACAAATATCACACAAATACAGCAACGTATTATTATTACCTTTTACTACATTTTTAAATTGATACTAACATGCAAATATATGTTTAATTTTATCGACCAAATAACATTTTTATTTCTGTGAGTAGTTATCGTAGGGGCCCCAGTGCGCTGCTTTGCCCGGCGCCCATAATGCTGTTAAGATGGGCCTGGTCCCGGCTGCTTTTGCTTGACAGTTGCTCCCCACCCTTCTCAGGCTGCCGTTCCCCACTTAAGAGCAGCCACTGGCAGTGAATCCGGGCAGCAGCCAGAGTCTTCTCTTTTTTAACAGTATTTTTTGACAATTACAAGAGCAGTCAAGCTTAAAAGGAATGCAATTATAGGAGGCACCCTGTTGGCCTTTTCCCACTGAACTGATGGCACCGAGTCCATTGCTGTCCTGATCCAGGCCCTTAATTGAGACCTGCCTCCCTCCACTCAGACTTTGCTGTTTCAGAAGGCCAACCTTGGTGCAAGATGCTAAAGAAGGCCTAGCTGCTGTAACAAGGCAGTCAACAAGGCAGTTAATCAGTTCTCCAGAAATAAATGAACATCTGCTGAAGAAAATAGACATCACTGTGAAGGCAGAGTACCGATCTACTGTGCTTAGTTTATCAAGACTGAAATGTGGTCAATACAGTACAAATTCCAGAGTCTTGGAAAAGGCATCCTCCATCTTTCTCCTGCATTAATCTTAAGAAGAAGATGGTGTTTCTCGGCAACCTTAAGTTTTGGCATCAGTGAGAAATCTGAATTTTAATAAATATGAAGTAAAGAAGCTCAATATCAATGCATTCTTAAAATTTGGGAGACTGTTTTTGACTCTTCTGGTAAAGGAGATGGTTTTTCTGATGTTCTGAATGTGTTGGCTGAATGCCATTTCAGCCAAGTTCCTAACAAAAAAGAACCAAGTGTGCTCTTCTAAATATTATTTAATATTTTAGAGACAGAATATGTTATGTGCCAAACATAGCACATATTCTTAAGACATTCACCCAAGAGCATTTTTGTTCCCCTTTAAAAAATATTTTCCATCAAATGATTATCGGTATGCCAGTTGACACTTGTTTTCCCCATATTATTCTCCATGAATACCGTCTTGAGGAGAAACTTGGATTTGGTAAGATTGGTGCCATATTTGGGTTGAGAACAGCCGACTTTACAAAAGTTGGGGAATGGGGAAGGTTTGAAGTCTATTTCAAATTCTGCCTCTTTTCATGTAATTTTGGTTTCTTTCCTTGAAAATGCCCTAAATGATATTCTATTACTACCTTTGAAAATGGTCATTGTCTAATGTTCTGCATGGTAAACTTTATGGAACTTTGTGTAGACACACTAAGCCTTAACTTCTGCTACTTCAGTGTCCCACAGGAGCTCAGTGACAATACCTCCATTCACTCTAAATGTTGACCAGAAGATACTGAAGAGAAGGATGTTTGCTTACTATGAAATCACCCCAGAATGTCCTGGGGGCACATAAAGAAATTTATAATAGGCACTGAAAGAGTGTGTATAAGTGTTTTGACAATGCTAGGGTCAGGAAGCCAGGCTCGAGGCGGGTCTTGCTGACGGCCAAGGAGTGGAGCCGGCTGAGCGCCCAGCAGTGAGTCATGGCTGCTAGGAGTTAAATGGGAAACACATGTGCAACCATTTGCAGGCTTTATTACTCACAGCAGGGAAAGTGTGGACACTTGATAAACACAGGCCAAAGGCTGGCCTGATGCTTGCATTCAGACTTCCACAGTTCCCACACCCACTATTGCAGAGTCTCATCGGTAGAGGATGAGGTCTTCTAACTAAATTCTCCATGTTCACTCAAGATATTCACTGTGGAAATTGAAGCCTCTCCGTTCTCCCAGACATCCTGCTAAGAGGAATAATTTTTGAAGTTCTTCTGCAGTGTTCAAAATTTCAATTGTGTCCTCATCAATTCCTCTCCTTGCCCAGGGAGCCATCTGAAGTTGATCATCCTACTGCAGGACACAATTAACACTCCAAACTCGGGAAATGATTTCACACATGGTTAATCTAGTTCACAACTATTTGTGTCCATGTATAGCGTTAATAATAATACAAATCTTCAATTTTCACTTCAGTCAGAAAAAAAGCAACCTAAACCAAACTTAAGAGACCAGTTCTAAACCATGCCATCTTGTTATTAGAGATTCTTGAGAGTTGTTTTTCTCTCTAATGATAGATAAACTGATCCATATCTACACCTGCTTTTCTTCGTTTCCTTGACTAAACTTGCTAAACATTATCATTGTGTCTATGTCCCAAGAAGAATTGGATATTCAGCAGATATAAGGTAAGATAGCTTTTATCATAGAGGTTGCTTTGGGAAACCAATAGCAAGAAGCAAAAATTGGAACTGTTCCAAATCTCTTAGTGAGATGCAATTAAGATGAGACCTTTATGAATGTGTTTTAGTCCTTATTGTCCTTTCCCTGATTCCATGTTGGGGGGAGGGGGACTTTGGAATTATTAAAATTATAAAGAATATTCACTAAGCTAAGTTTTCCATGGTTCTTTGAAGAAAGTCAAACTTCAGTTGGTACTATGATCCAAATATATAGCATATGTTAGAAGCAGAAGATTGACACAGTAGGAGAGAAAATAGTTTTAATTTAACCTTGATGCTGGGTTAGAAAATTAATATGGTTCTGAAATTGGAAGAAGAAACCTCAGTATCTTACCTTATACTGATGACAGTTCTGAGGGCAGAAAATAAAAATTATCTCTAAACTTTATAAAAATCTAGGAACCTAATTAAAAATCAAGACCAAATAAAATGTTTGTACCAAATGGTTTCCTATGTTAGCTGAACCATGCTTATTCCATTTACCCAATTTTCAACATGATTTATGAATCTTTAAACTACACTGCTCAAAAAAATAAAGGGAACACTTAAACAACACAATGTAACTCCAAGTCAATCACACTTCTGTG